>VDFB02169855.1:182580-204994 GCA_007258455.2 Sequoia sempervirens | reverse complement strand
AAAGCACATGCAGAAGACATTGTCAATGACTATAGCATAATGCAATCTGATATCTTGTGTCTCCAAGAAACACATATGCATCCATTTGAGCTAAATACCTTGCTACATAATTTTGATAGATCCTCTGTACATAACATCCATGGCATAGCAACTTTAACTAAGAAACATTTGCTGTTGTAAAAAACAACCCACCATGAAACCTCAAATATTGAAGCTATCACATTAACAATAATGATATCTAACAATGAACTCAATGTTTGTAATATTTATGCAAGACTTGCAACTGCCATAGATGAAGTAATCGCAATTTTGCAAATAATTATTGGATCCACAAATTCAGAAAACATGTACATTTTAGGCGATTTTAATGTCGACATGTCTTCAGAGAGCAGAAACAAAAAAATGCTTCACAATTATATGCAACATAACAACATACAATTTGTCTTCAACCAACAACATAGCATGGGCAACTCAGTCATTAATCACATTTGGTAAAACACGACTACAAATGTATGCTCTATCTATATATCAGAAGCATATTGGACCGATCACAATCCAGTTTTCCTAAAATTGCATATTGCACAATAGACAGATTCTACTCTATAGAATTGATAGCCTTATATCAGTTTTACGCATTGCAATGTCTTTTCCAACGCTATATCCATTATTTGCAGGAGATCTATGGATGAAACTAAAAGACAGTCAAAGAAAATGCAAGCCATGCAAGAAGAATCAGCACAACGGTAAAGTGCTCATAGTATTATTCCTTCAAATTCATTCGCCCAAATCACAAATATTCAAATACCATTGTTCCAATTCTTTGTAGGACACCAAAAGATGTATCAAAAAGACAAGCCAAATAGGTGCAAATTGCACAAGAAGAGTCAACACAATGGTAAAGTGCTTTGTTCTACAATGTACCTCCATTTGTTGAACTTGCTAATATAAAATTAGCATTCAATTGACATTATCCTTGTTCCTTGTAGGACAAGAGTCAAGAAACCTAGGATTGTTTCAATCAAACAACTAAATGCAAGAAGAGTTGGAGACACCTTCCAAGGTGATGTCCTTGTTGTCTACAGAGCAACATTGGACAAGGCTAACAAAACACGGGAAATGCTACATGTTGATCTGATAGATCACAAAGCAGAAATGACAATCACGTTAAATGTTAGTGGAAATATTGTTTACCAACATGAGCCTAAAATAGTCCCGGAATCAGCTATTTCAATCTCAGATTTCCAAGTTGCACCTAGAACAGATTATGACAAAGGTGACTGTGATTGTATTCTGATTTTAACAGACATTAGCACCACTGAAATCATCTCCCACCTCTGTCAGGAGTACAAATTCATCCCAAGTACGACTATCAGCCAATTGCTTACAACTATTAATGAGTACCCAACTGGCACAATAGCTGCGCTAGTAGTTGGTGCTAGGAAAATGGGTACCCAATTTGCAATTGACATCAAAGATGGCCACACTGACATAGACAGGGCATAGGTATTTCAGGCTACAAAACTTTTACCTCTTCTTTCAGTTTCAAGCTTTTAATGTTCTATAGTGGCCTCTATAACAATTTCCGTAACAAAATCTAATCCTCTCATTGAATTGCAGCTGATATTACGGTCAACATATGAGCAACAATACTTTGCACTCGAAGACCAGTTGCATACAAATAAAACACCTGCAATGCTTTTCAGGAATGTTGTGAGAAAAATAGACCAAAAGAACACATTTCATACATGTCGATCAACATTCATTTGTACCTTGAATGACAAAAGAAGCTTAGAAAAGCTCAACAGCCTACTACACTCAACTTTCAAGGTAACAACATTCTTTTTAAATAAATCTAGTGCATCCAAACTTGTTTTTTTGTCTCCTCTAACAGTTTTGAACCATATTCTATAGGTTTCTGGTACTCTAAAAGCAGCAAATGCATTTTCCAATCCATTTCATGCATGTTGTCCAAAATGCAAATTCAAATTTACTGCTTATGGCACACTCCAAGAGAAAACTGCTCACTGGAAACAGTGCAACCAGCAAGTCAATTATACATTTTGTTTACAACTTAAAACTACCATAACAACTTCTGACAATCAAATGATTCAGTCTTAATTGACTAGGCCACCATGCATTGTCTATTGCCCACACTGCAAAGGCTCAGCTATGAAGACTATATCAAGGACAAGTCAGTAGTGATATTCATCCTACGAGACTTCAGTGCTGAAGGACATTTTAGCCTTGACCAAAACAAGGCCATTGTTGAAGCCATTTGCATTGAAAAATAGACAGGAAACATCACCAGAAGGTAATAAAGTCATTCATATTTACACTTTCTTTGTTTTGAACGAGTACCTAAAATCACTATCCATACAAACTATGTTTCTAATACATAGCATTTTGTTGCCTTTATAGGAAACTAGGAATAGAGGAGCAGAGATTCACATTGTTCAGACTTTTACTTTTTTGCCTTTCCACGCTCCAAGAAACTAGGAATAGACGAGCACAGATTTACATTGTTCAGACTTTTACTTTTTTGCCTTTCCACGCTCCAAGACATTTCACTGGGTCTCACATGTTAAAGACAATTTTGGTTTTAAAATACTCTATTGCTATTATACATTTAGGCACTTCTATAGGTTACTATGTTAAAGTCTTTTAGAATATGGACATCTGAAACTCTAATTTTGTTTTTCCACCTACCAAGACAATGGTTTTGTATGTACATCTGATATATATGCTCAATAATTATTATCCCTTGATGCATAATGCTATTCAAACTATATAGTTTAAATGTTCCCTTTTGCATTCTGTCCTTCCTAGCTTCTCCAATATTTGCTTTGTGATTCTTACGTTTCCAAGAATTTATGGTGACTAAGTAGAAGTAGTTATGATTACAGATTGTAGACCCATTAAAAAGTTACTTGAGACAATAAATGGTTATTTTCGTTTAGCTTTTATCATTTTTATGCTATTACTGTAACCAAGTCTTGTGCCTGCTTTAATGCATTGTACTTTATAGTCGTGTTTCCATCATGCATTCTAATGTATGGCATACACTTCTGTATACAAAAATCCATATGTTGCTTACGCTGCTGTAGACATCCAAATTTGGACACTTAATTTATCCAAATTTATCACTTTTCGTCTAAACATCCTTTTATCCGAGTTAATTAAGTAATATTACTATTATTTAATTAATATCTTTAATTCTGCTAAATCCCTAAGGTATTTAATTAATAATTAATTACCTTACCCTCCTTAATCCTCTTTCATCAAATAAATTAAATAAATATTACATTTATTTAATTCCTCACATTTCATTTTCATCTAATCCTAATCCATTTCCTAATCTCTTCATTGCTGATGTGCACATGCCTAATTCCTTGATTAGATGTCACATCCTCCAACTTTTGCAAGTTATTTCTAATCCTCATTTATCTTTAATTACAGCATTAATTAAGCTCTAATTTCATTCTCCAAGGAATTTTTAATTCCTTTGTATTTATCCTAGATTCCCCTCTTTTATATGTGAATTTTTAATTCACATTCTATCCTTCCAAGGCTTCTAGAACCTTGGACTTGTCACAATCTCCACATGTGATCAAGTCCCACCTTTTTGGAGCCCACCTTTTATCCTCTAAATCCTCCTAGGAATGTGAATTTTTAATTCACATTTATATCCCCAACCACCTTTCCTTTTCCCATGTAGATTTTTGAGGAATTCCAAAATTCTTCAAAAGTCCCTTTCACTCCCACTTGGGGACAAGAAATCCCTTTTTGTGGAAATCTTCTCACTCCCCAAGGTGCATGTCCTTTTTCCACCTCATGTACCTTTTTGACAACTCATCTTCATCTCATATCCTCTTGTCCACTTCACCCTCCACATGTCAAGATGTGAGGGCTTGTGGGTCTCAACCCACCTTAGCCCTTCATCTTGGCCTTATTGGAGCAATCTTGACCGTTGAATTCTCTAGAGAATTCAAATTCTTCTATAAATACCCCCTCCTCAAGGGCATTTTCAACACTTTCATTTGGAGCAACTACATGCTACCAATTTTCCTTCTCAACACTTTGCATTCTCATAACTACATGCTGTCAATTTGAATCCTCAATCCTCTACCATCATCTAGCCATCTTTTTAATCATTTGCACCTCCAATCTTCCATTTAGACATTCAAACAATCATCTAAGGAGCACACAACCAATCCAAGCAAGGGCCCATCAAAGAGGTATCAACAACAAGGGAGGTAAAATTGTTTGTGTTTCATTTTATTTACATTCCTTTTCGTTTGTATCACTCTTTTGGCTAATCTTGAGGTGTCCTTGGTATTTTGTCATTCACATTTCTTAGTTAGTTTGCACATTTAGAATAGGATAGATATCAAGGTATCACATATGTGGCACGCCTGGTGGGACCCACACACGGGTCTTGCATTTAACATCTCTTCGAGTTAAGAATTTTGTAGAAAAAACCACACAGAAACGCGGTAGCGCCCCCGCAGAAATGCGGTAGCACCCTACGCAGAAAGGTGGTAGCGCCCCATGCAAAAACGTGGTAGTGCCCTACGTAGAAAGGCAGTAGCGCCCCACGCAGAAATGCGGTAGCGCCCCCACAGAAATGCGGTAGTGCCCTACGCAGAAAGGCGGTAGCGCCCCACGCAGAAACGTGGTAGCACCCTACGTAGAAAGGCGGTAGCGACCCACGTAGAAACGCGGTAGCGCCCAACGCAGAAATGTGGTAGCGCCCCAAAACAGCACAGTTTGGAAGGTAAAATAGGCGTTTTGATTTTATTTTTGCTCTAGTTTTTTGCTATTTTCACGTGATAACTCTCTAACGTTGTTTTGGCAAGAATATTGCTATTTTGCGCTAACGTTTTGTAGCATATTGTGGTGAAATTTGACCAAAGATGAAAAAGAGGACAACTAACATTTGTTTGCAGGGTCATCTACATAATCAAACTTTCAAAAATTATCTTTGCTGTCCTCAAACATAGTCTAATTAGGGGGATTAAACCTCATTGTTTGTTGTGGTTGTTTACTTTTGTGTTACCCAAGGGGGCACTGATTTGTTTTCACTTTCCCCCACTCTGTAGAGCCCTGGGGAGAAGTTGGAAAACAGCTAGTGTCTCTCCTTTTATGGGACTCCCGCTTTGGGGATTTCATCACCCCAAGGGACGCATTCCAACCACATAAAAATCGGGCGGGTATATAAAAGTGTGAGAATGAAAGTTGTACCCCAACCAGCTGTATCAATTGGTGGAGCATCAAAGCTGTGGGTGATACCTAGATAGACATGAAGAGTTGGTCCCGAGCATTTCAAGATCTCACTGGGTTCCCCGACTCCACGCCAGGATGGACTGGTGTTCACGGTTGTGCCCTCACGCATCAGAGTATATTGAGGACTCCCTAGAAGCCTTATGCATCCTAGATTAAGACTTTGCCTTGCCATACCCGTAATATTAATCATAGGATTGTGCTTGCTTGAGGTGTTTTCTTGTGAAAAATCTGTCAAATTTTGATACTTTGGACTTGTTTTATCATTTTGTGTCCTTGCCATAGCCTTTTCCATCAAAAACCAAACTCCTCGATGCACCGGCAGAAAAAGGCGGTAGTGGTCTCCTCGATTTACTCCAGAAAGTCGTTTAAGCCCCTAAAGGCGGTAGTGCCCCTAATTCCCATCAGGAAAGGTGTACCGATTTACTTCACGTAGTTTGCCTACCGCAAAAGCTATCTACTGATTTTGTTGTCAACACTCTCTGATTTTGGCTGCGTAGTCGCTTACACTCGATTTGTTGTAAAATGTCGGCTAATTTCTTTAACTTTCTGGCTAATATTTACAAAGCGCATCGACCGTAACTTTGTTCAAAAATTAAAATTGCTCAATTTTTGATCTCTATCTAGTGGTACCTTTTTTTTCTTCCTATCTAATCAAACCAATCCATTCCTCTAATCAGATACATACAATCATCTTCATCTAATCACAATTATCCAATCAACATCATCTAATCATTTGATCCTATCCAATCAAACTGATCTAGTACTTTAATCAAATTCATCAAATCATCTACTCGATCCAATCATTTGTCTACCGAATCCCATCAAAATCAAAAGCAATCCCACCCAATCATCCTAATCTGAGCTTTTGTCCAATCCTGATTTGAGCTTGACCAAAATCCCAATTTGAGCTTTAATCTGTTCCCATTCAAAATCTTTTATCCATCCTCTTTATCCTTTCACCATCATGAATCCTCATCCTCCATCAATATTAGTCAAGGGAAACCCTAATTACATGGACGACGATAACAAAAGTCTTGTCGATCAAGAAGAATATGACATAGATCCCCTTGACACTATCATCTCTAGTAAGCTTTCTCCATCCACTTTCCACAATCTAATCACCCCTTCCAGTTATCCTGTTATGTCTTCATCCATGCCTAATCATGCTCCTTATGCCCCCTTTGACAATGGATATCCAATATCTTCTTCATCCCCATATTTGTCATCTCCTTCATCTACATCATCCCCTTACACAACATCTACATCCTCTTATCCTCATCTTCCATCCCAATACTCCTATTACAATTCCCCATCCATGTCCCCCTATCCTAATCCTCTTTCCCAATCTTCCCATACTAATCCTACATATGCACCCTTTTACCTTAATCCTACATCCGTGTCTCCTCATCCTAATCCATCATCCCAATACCTTTATTATAATCCATCCCCCACATCCTCTTGTCCCACTACACCACCTATGTCTTCTTGTCCTAATCCACAATCCATGTCCCCCTATCTTAATTCACCACTCCAATATCCTTACCTTAACCCTCCATCCAATCATAGTCCTCCATCTACTCCTAGTCCTCCATCCAATCCCATTCCTCCATCTACTCCTAGTCCTCCATCTACTCCTAGCCCTCCATCCAGTCCTAGTCCTCCATTTACTCCTAGTCCTCCATCCAATCCCATTCATCCATATACTCCTAGTCCTCCATCCAATCCTAATCCCCCATCTACTCATAGTCCTACATTCAATCCCATTCCTCCATCTAACCCTAGTCCACCAATCCATAATCCCTCATCCATTTCTACCACCCTAGCTAAGCCAACCATATGCAAGTCTCTCATTTCAGAAGTTCTCCAAGGACTCATTACAAAGAAGCCATCCCCAACTCCACATCTTGAAGTCATGGAACCATGCCATCTAGATCCATCATCCATGGTCACTAGTGATAAGACCCTTCTCCATACCACACCTTTTATTGATGTTACCACCCCTAGTACTACTCAAACCACTAAATCCATTGAACCCCCACCACCTACTCCAAGAACCATCGAATCCATCAAAGATACCCAAATCCAATCCACTCCCTCTACTCCTAGGTCTACCCAATCCATCGAAGATACCCAAATCCAATCCACTCCTCCCACTCCTAGTAGCACCAAAACCCATTCCAATGAACCTCATGAATCTTCCATCCCTCCATCTTCCCCACTTGAAGAGTCCCAACAAGACTCCATTACCATGCCTCCTGCACATGATGAGTCATGCCAAGAGTCTAATCCAAAGCATGCCAGCATATCCCCTTCTCCAGATCAAGATCCTACCATCCTATCTAGTCCACCTCAAGATCACAGTCCCCCATCCATTCCATCCCATGATCCCCTTGTCATTCAAGCTTCCATTACTCCATCTCCATCTCCATCGCATGAGCCTACTACCACAAATCCAGATCCTATCATGGCCCCTACTCCCTCTCCTAATGTTGTTATCCCATCCTCTCCTTCTCATGATCCCCCATCATCGCCTAAAAAAGCTATCCCCACACCGCTTGCATATCCCCTTGGTCCTCTCACATTCCTCCATGGTGGTCTCCTTGCAGAAGAAAAAAAAAGCATATACACCAACCCTCCTCTTCCACCTAATAATGGACTCGCATCATGTTTTCAGAATAACAAAAATCCTATCATGGATCGAATGCTCAAGAAAATGAACTATCAAGGAAAAGGTTTAGGCCTTCAAGGAGCAAGGCAATATAGAGCCCATCCGTCATAAAGAACACTTGTATCCTGCAAGCCTTGGATGTACTACACGACTCAAGCAATCCAAAAATACTATACAACCTCCAGATGTCCCTCAACGAGCCTTTCAAGAAACACCTGCCTTCCCACTCATTTCCACCCAGATCATATGTGGCCATCCTCCTTCTATCAGACACCAAACAACTCGCCCATCTTCCTCCATCTCGCTTCCATCCATTTTGGGTGCTTACATCCCTCCATCTACTAGCTCCAATCCTCCATCTACCATGCCCTTGTTTCCTCTAGGTCCTACATCTATTTTGGGCCCCTATATCCCAAAATCACCTCCTCCATCTCGTCCTATCCATCCTTTCATCCATTCATCACCTATCCATCTCATCCATCATAAACATCCCTCTCACATACCCCATAGTCAGGATCAACAAAGGCACTTACCTACACATTCTCCATCTACACGTAATCCTTGTAATCCTACCTCCATCACTCCACATCATCCATCTCCTCACACCCATCCCATTGCTACTAAAAGCACTTTGGCTATTAAAGAAAAATGGCTAAATCCAAACATCCACATGACCTAAGGCTCCCCATGTCCCTCCAGCATATGGTGAAGAAAAGAAAATCTACATCAAATCCAGAGCAGGCCAAAGGCCCACCAGCTAAAGATCAAACCATGTGATCCCAAAGAAAAAATATAATGCCATCACATGAAAAAATTCCATAGGACATCCAAAGTCAGCGAATCCAAAAGCTAATCATAATCTCTTCATCCTCCTAACTCTATTTGGGTCCTGTCCCAAATTCACCATTTCCATCCTCCATTATCCCCACATTCTCCATCCCTTAATCCTATTATCTTTCCACATCCACCACCACATGTGCCAATGTTGGTCCTGAACACATCTCCCCATCACATATCCACCCCATCATTCCATCCATACCCTTTCCAGCATCCCATCCATTATCCCATGTATCAACCCTATCAAATTCCTGTAATTCATCCTCATGCATAACCCATTTATCCTAATAAGGTTGTACCAATATCCAACAGTCACTTCAAACATGAGCTCTTAACACCTTGATCCTTATCACATGTCCTTACCCATCTCCTTTTGCATGACATCCAAAAAGTCAAAAATCCAAAAAAAAGTCCAAAAAAAATTAAAAAAAATAGTAAAGAGAAATAATCCATCCAATGGTGAAAACTTGGCAAACAAGCACCTTGGATAAGCACCATGATGAAAACTGGAAAACAGGCATCATGCGTAAATCCCCATCTGTACTTGGGGGCAACTTCCTGATATGCATTCCCTCCATCCGCTATGCTTCCAGCTATGCACCCATCTTCCTATTATCTGTCCTCTTCATAAATCCTCCCCATCCCACCTATCTTCCGCATCCTACCATCATATCCCATTTATCTCCCATCCCTCTATCCTTCTTGTGATCTTGATCAAAATAGGGGCACCTATCTATGCATGCTTTGGACACCTATTGGTATACATCCCCTTCATCCATGTTCTATCATATTCCTTGGTCACCCACCCTATCCTCATCTAGTTATCTCCTTTGTCTTCCCATCCACTTGTCTTCCATCCCTCATGCCTCCTCATATATGACATATCTAGAGTGGGGGCATCTGCTTCCTTTGTGACATAATCCTTGGAGACATCATTTATCATAACATCCCTTCCATCTCCCCATCTATATCTTCATATCCATCTATCCTAGCATCCCTTTCATCTCCCAATCCTTCTGTCCCTATCCATCTATCACTGCATCCTTTCCATCTCACCATCCTTATCTTCGTATCTAGCTATCCTAACATCCCTTTCATCTCCCAATCCTTATATTCCCATCCATCCAAACAATCCCTCCCCTCCCTCATCCCTATATCTTTATTCCTTCTACCATCTTTATCCTCATCCTATCTCATCCCATCTCACAATCCCTTGTCATTGGTATCTGGCTATAGGCCTTCCCCCATGCAACCCAATACCATTTATCTCATCATCATCACCCCTGCTTCTCTCGCACATCTTTCCAATCTCCTATCACTTTTCATCACTCATCTATCTATCATATCATCCTCCCAAGTCATTTTACTGCTTTGGATAGCTATCCCATCCCTGAGCTTTATGTGATCGTCATCATCCTATCCAATCCAACAGGTCTATCCTATTTTGTCATATCGATCCCATCTTTTTATCCACTTATCCTATCATCATCTTATCATCCTTTATCTATTGTTTGCCTTTGGTTTTTTCGAACTACGTTGCCCCTGCAATTTCACGTAGGCAAGGTTGATCATTTGATCCTCCCCCGGGGCATTGGTTTGTCGCCTGTTGTGTCCTTCATCATCGGTCACCATTGTCTTCTTCCTGCTTTATCCATGATCTTTTTCCCTGAACTACGAGGGCTGTGCGCTTTCACGTAGGCAAGGCTAATATTTGATCAGCCCCCGAGCCCCTAGGTCTTTAGGGTGTGTCAGTCCCATGTCTTGTCTTCTTTGTGTTTTTCCGTCGAGCTATGCCCTTATCTAGCCAATTCTTCACAAACGAGATTCACTTGTATCATGAAATCCAATCGATTTTGAACATCCCGCGCCATAACGATCTTTTAGCTTCGTATCCATCATCGGTCTCAATAGGATGCATCCTTCCTAACAGACCTCATCAATCCCATCTATCCCCTTGATCCTATGGCAAAGAACGTTTGACATTGATTGCGATCTTTTGATGTTTTTGGCTTTTGTTTATCATTTGAGCTCCCTATCATCACTCGTTACGACCGCCATAATCCATTATATTATGGTGTGTTTTGATTGGTCAACATAGGGGCATATCCTAATCTTTTTATGTCTATTTTGTCTTCTTGGTTGTCCCACATAGTACCCACCAAGATCCATGAGGTCTTGTGTTATGTTGGGGCATCCTTTTATGCTTGTGGTTATCTCAATACCGGACCCGAACAAGGCCTTCATGGCTTTGGGGTGTTGGGATAGTCTTCTTGTCTGTTGTGTTTATTCCATGCATTAGACACTATTACGCCTGGGTTCAACATACCCAGGCATCTTGTGTCTTATGCTATAGCAAAAATCAGTGCTCCGAAGATCGTAAATTGCATTAGGATTGTATTTCATTTTCCATTCTCATCATCTTGCATTTATCCCCCATCCCTTCATCCTTCTTCACCATCCCCGCCACCCCCCCATCCTTTTTCCTATCTCTTCATCCTTTCTCTTACCTCTTACATTCTTCTTTCCTTCCCCCCCACTCCTTTTTTGCCTCCCTTCGTCTGCCCCTCCTGGGGCGATGGAACCGCCCCCACAGAGGAGCGGCGGAATCGCCCGCACAGGGCGGCGGAATCGCCTCGCGCAGGGCGGCATCTCCACCCCATTAATGTGGACAAGGCTCACTAGGGGAGGTTTTAAACCGCCTCTCACAAGCAGGACATGAACTGGCCAAGTAGGCGGCGGGGTTCGGCCAAGCAAGTAGGCGGCAGAATCATTTCTCGTGAGGTGCAAGATCACTAAGAAAGGGAGCTGCTCCCCACAAGGGCGGGGCGCTTTAGCTGAAGTAACGCCCTCTCCGCCAACCTTTGACCCCCCCCAAATGCACCTTTTTTCTCTCTTTTTCAAAAAATCAATCCCGACCCAGTTCCTCATTTTCCTCCGCGAACAAAACCCATGTCTTCGATTTTCAAAATTGATTTTTGATTTTTACCCGGCTAACTGGAGGCCATAACTTTTGACTCGGGTGTCCGTTTGAGCTGAAATTTGACGAGTAGTTGCGTTATGCGATAACAAGTTGATTTCCAATAGATTTCTTTGAAAGCCATTGGAACCCGTTTTGACCCATTTTTGGGGCCTCAAAGTTTCATCTTGACCCTCAAAATCCCAATTTAGTATTTTTTTCTAACATTTTGAAAAATTGTTTTCGCTCATAACTCAAAATGCATATCTCGAATTTGGGATGTTAGTTGGAAATTCATCCTATCTCACCAATGGGTATTTCTTGGAAAAAATTGGGACTCTCAAACATACGACCATGAAGTTTCCTAAAATGGCAAAATTTGACAATTTTTGAAAATTGCCAAATTGGGAAAAATTTGATTGTCAACACCTTACGCCTATTTAAACTCCGGAACTCGGTGTAGCATCAATCCAGTCATATCCTTCAATCATTCTAGTCTTCAATCCAATCCTAATCTGAGCTTTGATCTTATCCCAATCTGAGCTTAACCAAACCCCTAATCTGAGCTTTTGTCTAGCTACAGTCCAAATCTATGGATATCAAACCAGATCTTGAGATCCTTCTCTCCATCTCACATATCACTCTTCTCCTCATCTATTCAATCTTGCACAGATCACCTAATTAAATCCTTGGTCTTGTCCCCAGTCTCGTTACCAGCCTTGACACTTTCATCATCATCCATCAGTATCCTTCCCTATCCCTTTGGTGTTGTTTTGGGATGTATCCTTCCCTCATCAACAACACTTTCATCATCATCCATCAGTATCCTTCCCTATTCTTTTGGTGTTGTTTTGGGATGTATCCTTCCCTCATCAACAACACTTTTACCATCATCCATTAGTATCCTTCCCTATCCCTTTGGTGTTGTTTTGGGATGTATCCTTCCCTCATCAACAACACTTTCATCATCATCATCGGGAGGTATTCTTCCCTATCCTTTAGTGGTGTTTTGGTATGTATCCTTCCCTCATCAATACCACTTAGTGGGATGTATCCTTCCCTATCCTCATTTTGTTTCGGGATCCTTCATTCCCCCATTGACAACACTCCATCCATCGTCAACCCATTTTGGCTTGTACCTTGACTGGGGCAACATCACCTTTTGAAATCCATTTGTGCTTCATCCATCTCCATATCACTTACTCTCTTACCCATCACCTTGTATCATCTTCCTCATCTCCCCTTGCATCACATCATCTATTTCAAGAGCACACACGTGTTCTCTTCAACCCGCATGTCCTCTCAAGGGGGCATCCTCAATCCCTACTCTTCATCTTCACCCCCATCGTCTTTCTTCCTAGTCATCCCTTTGATGACTGGGGCATCTTTTCCAATCTAACCATCTTCTTCTAGGTTCTATATTTTAATATTCTTTGAAATGATGCTACTTCATAGCACCATCTCAAAGAGGGGCAAAATGTAGACATCCAAATTTGGACACTTAATTTATCCAAATTTATCACTTTTCGTCTAAACATCCTCTTATCCGAAGTTAATTAAGTAATATTATATTATTTAATTAACATCTTTAATTCTGCTAATCCCTAAGGTATTTAATTAATAATTAAATACCTTACCCTCCTTAACTTTCATCAAATAAATTAAATAAATATTACATTTATTTAATTCCTCACATGTCATTTTCATCTAACTAATCCATCTCCTAATTTCTTTCATTAGAGATGTGCACATGTCTAATCCTTGATTAGATGTGTCACATCCTCCAACTTTTAAAAGTTGGCTTCTAATCCCCATTTATCTCTAATTACGAATTCGCTTCCTCATTCTCCAAAGAATTTTAATTCCTTTTTATTTGTCCTAGATTCCCACTCTAAATGTGAATTTTTAATTCACATTCCATCTTCCAAGGCTTCTAGAACCTTGGACTTGTCACAATCTCCACATGTGACCAAGTCCCACCTTTTGGAGCCCATCTTTTATCTTTTAGATCATCCTAAGAATGTGAATTTTTAATTCACACTTATTTCCCCAACCACCTTTCCTTTTCCCATGTAGATTTTGAGGAATTCCAAAATTCCTCAAATGTCCCTTTCACTCCCACTTGGGGACAAGAAATCCCTTTTTGTGGAAATCTCCTCACTCCCCAAGGTGCATGTCCTTTTCCACCTCATGTACCTTCTTGACAACTCATCTCCACTCATATCCCCTTGTCCACTTCACTCTCCACATGTCAAGATGTGAGGGCTTTGGGTTCTCAACCCACCGTGAGCCCTTCATCTTGGCCTTGTTGGAGCAATCTTGACCGTTGAATTCTCTAGAAAAATTCAAATTCTCTATAAATACCCCCTCCTCAAGGGCATTTTTAGAACACTTTCATTTGGAGCAACTACATGCTGCCCATTTGCCTTCTCAACACTTTGCATTCTCATAACTACATGCTGTCAATTTAAATCCTCAATCATTTACCATCATCTAGCTATCGTTTTAATCATTTGCACCTCCAATCTTGCATTTAGACATTCAAGCAATCATCTAAGGAGTACACAACCAATCCAAGCAAGGGCCAATCAAAGAGGTATCAACACCAAGGGAGGTAAAATTGTTTGTGTTTCATTTTATTTACATTCATTTTCGTTGTATCACTCTTTTGGCTAATCTTGAGGTGTCCTTGGTATTTTGTCATTTCCACTTCCTAGCTAGTTTGCACATTTAGAGCAGTAGAATATCAAGGTATACAACAAGATTAACTAATTTAGTTTTATGATTTTAATAAACTTGCAAGTCACACTATTGATACTGGATAGACCGGCCCAACACCTACTTATTTATGCAGTACACCTATCGGTGGGGTATGTAACTAGTAAACAATTATAAATTTATTACATGTTAATAGCATTGTTTTATGAATGGTATTTTAATATGTGATTTTGTATGTTGAATAGGCTAATATTGGAGGTTTTGAGGGAAAACCTCCTAGTGCCAATGGATTTACTCAAACCTACATGCAAGTAATAGAATAAAGAGTTCAATTAATGAATTATACTTAATAGATTTGTGTAGTTTATATTCATAACGTTGATTATGTTGCATTGCACATCATTCAAACTAAAAGCATTACTTCGCATTCCATAACTAATAACTAGATTTTGATCGATGATAAAATTTCAACTACAACATAGTTGTTTAGAAAGTCAACATAAGAAGTGATGCAATTACTTCACATAGCACAAGTAATAAGTCTAGGAGTAGTTTCCAATTGCATTTGCTTGTCACCTTTTTGCATTTTTATAACATTGATTGATAACTTTTGTTAAAATTATGCAAATTTACAATTTATGCCTAAAATGACTACCAAAGACCATTGCAAACTAAAAAATGGCTATTTAAGCCTTATTACATCATGAAAATACCTATACAACCTCAAAATCCTAAATTTTCCTCATGGAGCCATGCTCTTGTAAAGGTGCACCTGCACCACTTTTTCAAACAGTTCACCGCCTTTTCTATGCTACCACATTTTTCATACATGTCTACCAAAACATTTTATCAAACAATTCATTGCCTCACTGCTATGGCTAAAATCTTAAAAAATGTGCTTTCCAACAAACTATGGATGCTTGGAAAAAATATATCGAAGCATAATAGTAAGCAATATCATAGACAAGGTAGTTAGTAGTTTGAAAAAATGCCTTGAAGAAATGTGGTCTCATGGTGATGGAATGCCATTCCATCACCATGAGACCACATTTCTTTGAACATCTGACCACCTTTTCTATGATACCACATTTTCCATACATGTGTACCAAAGCATTTTATCAAACTACTCACTTCCTTGCGGCTATGGCTAAAAGCCTAAAATAGGTGATTTCCAACGAACTATGGATGCTTGGAAAAATTTCTATCAAAGCATAATAGTAAGCAATAATACCATAGAGAAGGCAATGAACTGTCTAAAAAAATTCCTGAAAGAAATGTAGTCTTATGGTGATGGAATGCGATGATGTGCATTTGTTTGTAATGGAATTCCATCACCATGAGACCCCATTTCTTTGAGGCATTTGTTCAAACAGTTCACTGCCTTCTCTATGCCACCACAGTTATTGTACATGTATACAAAATAATTTTATCAAATGATGCAGTGGATTGCTGCTATGGGTAAAAGCCTAAAAACACGTTCTTTCGAACAAGATATGGATAGGGTAGATAGTAAGCATGATAGTTAGAAATATATTATTTAATAAGTACTCAAAAAAAAATTCATTATCTCATACATTATAAGTCATGTCGTGGATCGCTATTGTAGTTTTTGTGATTGAATAGGTGGAAACACCTCCAAATGTTACTAGAGAAATGGAGATCGGTGTTTCATCCGCTATACAATCCTCGATGGCTCTGACAGGTGAGGTATGAGGAAAATTAATAAATTTCAATTTACTTTCATTGTTATAGATGTTAATTCTAGTGAAAAAACAAACCATTATTGATTCATAGTTTAATTTCTATTTGTATGGTTTATACAAGGCTTGAGCACGCCTTAGCATGGGCGTGCAAACATTTCCCTCATGGAGAGTGATTGTGAGATGGTGGTAAGTGATTATTTTGTTAAATATATCATTTTTTATAATGTAATTTCTATATATTAATGTCTTTACTTCTTATTGTAACAATTAAAACTTCACCAAGAACTAAACACTAGGAGGAGGAGCAGGAGCACTCCTCAAGCACAATACAAATGAATGACATACTTATCGCCATCAGATTGACAAGAAAAGGGAAATAATTTATTTCCAAAGCATGGAGAGAAATGACTTTTGATTCCAAAGCCCTTTATTGTATGCCTACATGGCAGTTTTGTACATATTTTTTATTGGATATATTTGACATTGTATGCCTATATGGCATTCTCGTAAGCCTATATGGCTATTTTGTACCTATATTTTATACTTATATCGATATATATTGATGTATGTGTACATGGCCATTTGGTTAATACAAATATTTTTTATCGATGGTGTCCATATTTGCATTATAAATTCATGGTTCAATAGATATTAGTTGCATGTATTCAAGTGTATAATTTACAACTTACATGTATACTTTGTGACTTACATGTGTTCCAATGTATACTTTGTGACTTACGCGTTTTCATGTGTATACCTTGTATTTGTGCATACTTTGTATTAAGTTGTGTATACTATGTATTCGTGTGTATACTTCAAGGCTTACGTATTTGTGACTACTTATGCTTCCCTTATTCACATGTACATGCTTGACTTATCCATGTGTATACTTATTAATTGGTTAGCCCTAGCATTAATCATTGTTGTCCTTCATGGTTTGTCTTGAATAAATTAATTGATTGATGCTAAACAACTTTATCTAAAAGAAAAAAACACATTTTCAATTGGTATTCCATGAAATTATTCATAAAAAGATTCCAATATATTTAATCTTTGATTGGAACAATCAATTAAGCAAAGGATACATAATCTTCACAACACTTGCAAAACATAATATTTAGAGTAGATGAAGTAGTCAACTTCTTGACACATTATCTATGTTACCGGGTTCTTCTATTTTAGCCTTGGTTCTAGTCCTGGTTCTCTCCTAGTGCGGGTCCTGGTTCGGTTCGCTTGTGGGTTCGACTAGTGTCCTTCATTTTTGGGTCTGATTCACCTAGGTAGAACCCAAGAGAACCTGGGGAAAACCCAAACAGAACCCAGGTGAACCAAGACAGAACTCGCATGCATAGGCATCCAAAAAGTTTTTTTTTGAACATTTTTTTAATGTTTTATGGAGTTTGACTTTGACCCACACCCAAGGGAACCCTAAAAGTGACCTCTAAATCACTTCAAATACTTTAACTACCTCATTCTTATTCATTTGTTTTGCAAACAAGCATTTTCATTCCAAGAGGCTGAGCTTTCATTTTTTCTTGTTAGATTGAAAGTGGATTGTGACACAACTTTCTTTTTTCAAAAAATGTTCTACATCATTGAACAGAGAATTTATCACACATTTGTAGGGAATACTACAAACTAAAATGCGTTACACTTATGTTCTCACTGACTTGATGTACTCTCCAACATCTCTCTTCTCTCATGTGAAGAGTTAGAACTACTTGGCCATTCCTTTGCATCATTCAAGAAGTTTTTCTCTTTTTGACAATGTCAAAAGCATGGTTGTAAATAGATTAGGAAAGATAATTTTCCTTTTAGATTAGCAATGCATGGAAGTTTCAAAAATTATCCTTGATATTACAAAAATATATGTGTTTATACACTTCAATTGTGCACTCACCTTTTGCTTCTTTGAAAGAAAAATCTACCTATGCCACTGTTACACTGTGTAGGTAAACCAAATTTTGTATTGTGGAGCTATATTAAGCTACCACTCTCAAGACCAATGTAACAATGATACAAAATAATTTTTGAGATTGCAAGAAGACATCAAAATGGCTAGTGTACTAAACAAATTCTTATGATTTCTGAAGAACGTTGATAACTCTACTTAGTTGGCTTTTTTTTTCAAAATCATAGAAATTGAATCCTAGCATCAATAGACTTTGTATATCAAGCTACCACAATTCAAGTTTCAACGATGAATATTTATCATGCATACATTTTAAATGACATTCACGTTTATGGTGGTTTTGTTTTATATGTGATGTTATGCGATATTCTAATCCTAATTCATGCTTCTAGGTTGCATATATATATATATATATATATATATATATATATATATATATATATATATTGTTTACATGTTTTTGTAACGAACCCAAAATGAGCCAAACCCCCAAAAAATTTTAGCCGAACTAGCGACCGAACCCCCGAACCTGAACCTGGACCTCATACAACCTCAGAACCTCTTCCAACACTCTTCATTCTACTTGCACAAACTTAATTGTCCACCAAATTATGCTACCCTCTGACTTTACCCACTTTTACTCCCTCAAACCTCTCTTTTTCATTCAAAACCCCTATTTCCCCAACTAAGGCATCATGCCATAACATAATTTTGATCTCCCCTATCCTTGCAGACCTTTTGAACACATCAAAATCCACAACCTCACCCTATTTCCAACCTATTCTAACTTATTTTCAAGGAATTTCTTGTTTTCACCTCTTCTAGCCTTGCTTTTAAGGGGCCTTAATTCTGAATTTTCAACAAGGACAGCGTTAGTAATCTCTTCCAATGCCTTTACCAATTATATTTTATTATTCCTACTCTCTATCCTATTTACATTAGGCCCATTCCACTGAAACACAGCCTGAACAATAGGTGGAATGGCCTATTTCAACATATTACAATCAAACCCTTGTATGAGCAAGTTCAGACCTATTTCAGAAATCTACTTCTAAGTTGCTTGGAACTTAATAGAATTCCACAAAAATGAATTCTAATCAAAGTTAAAACCATTCTACAAGAATGGATTCTAATCAACCATTGTGTGTATGTTTCTCTTTTTGATTTTTTTGCATGCCATCATAAGGGATCAAGTCGATTGAACATAGCTCAAACCAATTTCATGTGTTTGGATGTGAAAGAGGATCATTTCTAGCATAAACATACCTATCGGGATGCACTAGAGCAATTTTTTTGGTCACATGAATTGCAAAACGAAAGTTGCACCACTTTGCAACTTTACACTACTTGCATTTGACACTTTTTTCATCAAGTAAAAACTATACACCATAGGAAAATGACTCTGAGATAACAAAAACTGAGAGAGGTTATTGTAGAGAGGCCCAACATGATCCCATAGGCTCAGACGAAGAGTTCATAAGCATCACGATTTTTGAGTAATATCCCATCAAAGATTGCTTCCCTTTTGCACTTTGGACCCTTAAGGGATCGATCTGGTTAAACGTAGCTTAGAGCAATTTCATGTGTTTGGGTGCAAAAGATGACCATGTATAGCATAAATGTACCCATTTTAATGTGTTGGAACAGTCTGTTTGGTCACACGAGTTGCAAAACAAAAGTTGCACCACTTTGCAACTTTCAACTACTCACATTTGACAACTTTTTCCACAAGTGAAAATTTTCCACCACGGGAGAATACCTCTAAGATAGCAAGAACCGAGAGAGGTTATTGAAGAGGATCCCAATGCAATCCCATAGGATGAGACAAGTTCTTAAGCATCACAGTATCCAAGTAACAACATGTTGAAGTTTGCAGTCATTTTGCACTTTGGACCCTTAAAGAATCGATCCAGTTGAATATAGCTCAGAGCAATTCGGCATGTTTGGGTGCGAAAGAGGACCATTCCTAGCGTAAACATACCTATTCAAATGCATTGGAATAGTCTGTTTGGTCACATGAGCTGTAGAACAAAAGTTGCACCACTTTGCAACTTTCAACTACTTGCATTTGACAACTTTTTCCCTAAGTGAAAATTCACCACCACAAGAAAATGCCTCTGAGATAGTGAAAACCGTGAAAGGTTATTGTAGAGAGTCCCAACACAATCCCATAGAATTAGACGAGAATCTTCTAAGCATCATGGTATCCAAGTAACAACATGTTGAAGTTTGCAGCCATTTTGCACTTTGGACTCTTAAGGGATTGATCTGGTTGAACATAGCTCAGAGTAATTTCGCGTGTTTGGGTGAAAAAGAGGACCATTCCTAGCATAAACATACATATTCAAATGTGTTGGAACATTCTGTTTGGTCACACGAGTTGCAGAACAAAAGTTGCACCACTTTGCAACTTTTAACTACTTGCATTTGATAACTTTTTCCCCAAGTGAAAATTTTCCACCACGGGAAAATTCCTCTGAGATAGTGAAAAAAAAGAGAGGTTATTGTAGAGGGGCTAACACGATCCCATAGGATTAGATGAGGATTTTCTAAATATCATGGTATCTGAGCAACAACATATTGAAGTTTGCAGCCATTTTGCACTTTTAAGCCTTAAGGGATCAATCAGGTTGAACATAGTTCAGAGCAATTCCGCATGTTTGGGTGCCAAAGAGGACAACGTGTAGTGTAAACATACCTATTCAAACATTTTGGAACAATTTGTTTGGTCACACGAGCTACAAAAAGAAAGTTACACCACTTTGCAACTTTCAACTACTTGCATTTGACAACTTTTTCCCCAAGTGAAAATTTGTTACCATGGGAAAATGTCTCTAAGATAGCAAAAACTGAAAGAGGTTATTGTAGAGGGGCCCAACATAATCCCATAGGATCAGATGAGAAGTTTCTAAGTGTCACGGTATCCAAGTAATAACATGCTGAATTTTGCAGCCATTTTGCACTTTGGACCCTTAAGGGATCGATCTGGTTGAACGTAGCTCAGAGTAATTATGCATGTTTGAGTGCAAAAGAGGACCATTCCTAGCGTAAAAATACATATTTAGATGCATTGGAACAGTCTATTTGGTCACACGAGCTGTAGAAAAAAAGTTGCACCACTTTGCAACTTTCAACTACTTGCATTTGACAATTTTTTCTCCACTTAAAAATTTTCCACCACAGGAAAATGCCTCTAAAATAGCAAAAAAAATATAGGTTATTTTAGAGAGGCTCAACATGATTCCATAGGATCAAATAAGAAGTTTCAAAGTGTCACGGTATCAAAGTAACAACATGTTGAATTTTGCAGCCATTTTTCATTTTGGACCCTTAAGGGATCGATCCGGTTGAATGTAGATCAGAGCGATTCCACGTGTTTAGGTGTGAAAGAGGACCATGTATAGTGTAAACATACATATTCAGATGCATTGGAACAGTCTATTTGGTCACACGAGTTGCAAAACGAAAGTTGCACCACTTTACAACTTTGCACTGCTTGCATTTAACACTTTTTCCATCAAGTGAAAATTGGACACCATGGGAAAATCACTCTGAGATAACAAAAACTGAGAGAGAATATTTTAGAAGGGCCTAATGTGATCTCATAGGATCATACGATAATTTTCTAAGCATTACAGTATCCGAGTAACAGTATGCTGAAGTTTGTAGCCATTTTGCACTTTGGACCCTTAAGGGATCGATCCAGTTGAACATAGCTCAGAGTGATTCTGCATGTTTAGGTGTGAAAGAGGACCATGCCTAGTGTAAAAATTCCTATTCAAACATGTTAGAATAGTTTTTTTTGTTACACGAGTTGTAGAACGAATATTGCACCACTTTGCAACTTTCCATTGCTTGCATTTAACAATTTTTCCATCAAGTGAAAATTGGACACCACAGGAAAACCACTCTAAGATAACAAAAATTTAGAGAGGTTATTGTAGAGGGGCCCAACGTGATCTCATAGGATCAAACAAGAATTTTTTAAGATCACGGTATCCAAGTAACAACATGTTAAAGTTTGCAGCCATTTTTCACTTTGGACCCTTAAGGGATTGATCTGGTTGAACGTAGCTCAGAGTGATTCTGTGTGTTTGGGTGAGAAAGAGGAATATGCATAGCATAAAAATACCTATTCAAATGTGTTGGGATAGTTTGTTTGGTCACACGAGTTGCGGAATGAAAGTTGCACCACTTTGCAACTTTCCACTGCTTGCATTTGACATTTTTTCCATCAAGTGAAAATTGGACACAATAGGAAAACCACTCCGAGATAACAAAAACCAAGAGAGATTATTGTAGAGGGGCCCAACTTGACTCGTAGGTTTAGATAGAGA
>VDFB02169855.1:124051-182480 GCA_007258455.2 Sequoia sempervirens | reverse complement strand
AAGGTCAACATTTCCTAATTTCAAAAAAAAAGTGGTCACTTAAGACCCCTTTTTGCCCCCCCATCTTCTTGCACTTACCCAATTACAATCCTTCAAATTTGAATTTAAATTTTCTTTTCCAAAATTGTAATTTAATACACATAAACCATTTTGATATGGCATCAGATTTGAATGTACCTTTTCTTTTCCTTTATAGTAATTGAATGTAGGTCATAACAATATCTACTAATCTGTATGATGTTTTCCAACTTTATTGTACCCTACATAATAGGTAGATAATATTGTTAATGCTATAATGTTATAAGATAGTGTCTTGGCTAATTGTCATGTTTAGATATCTATGTTCATATACCATTGGTGGATATAAACAACAAAAAAGCAAAGAAACAACTATTAAGCTTTAAAACTTTAAAAATCTACACAAATGACTAAAAAGACAAAAAAAGGTCTTTGCAAAAATATAACAAAGGTTTCAAAAAAGATAAAAGAAAAGGTAACTTGTAGATATAATAATACTATTACTTTATGTATGCAACTTACCTGACATATGTTGTTTTATTTTTTATTTTTTGTAATGTTAGTTTTTTGCAAGAAATAAATAAGTAATGTTTTGCAAAACACTTTCTTTTCTTTTCAGTTTAGAATACAAAAAATCATCACTGTACAACACTCTCATAAGAAAATTAGCTACTATTGTATACTCTACATTGGTTACCATTCATAGTTTTAATGAGAAAATTGGAACAAACTTGGAGATATTGTAATATGTAATTCATTAAATGTGACAACAAGATAAATTGTTGTATCCACCATATATGAATGTCCTTATTAAGTCTTATAAATAAAAATTAAGAAGCTCATTTCCTATATCTACTGAAATTTGTACTATCCTTTTCATATTATCACATTCATTCAAAAATAAGATATTGCTTCATACATTTGTATTCAAAATAGGGAAAATCTTCTTATCCAATACTTGGATAATATATAGATTCATATAAGATACTATCTTGGTTAATTGTGTTGTTCAAATTTAAATCATTCTCAATGGTAGTAGTTCAGCGAGACATGCAGGGTAAAAGACCAAATTGTTATGTCAAAGAGTTTCAAGAAGTATTTTTAACTTCTCTCATCCATTTATATCAAGGAATTTGGACCTAGACCAGTGTGCATGGGCATATGGTATGAATATAATGATTCATTATTTGATACTTGTATGACATTCATATGTACCAAAGCTCTTACTAATGGAACCTCAATTTTCTTTTGCAAAATCTGGAATCTAATTTTACTATCTGCAGATTTAGAACATTGCCCCCAACATTAATCACTTTCAATAGTCATCTTGTTGGTATTAATCCTTTTGTATTTTTCCATTTTGTAAACAATTCAGTTAAAACCATTTTGCTTCAAGCTTGGTCATTGCATTTTCTGGAAGTCTAGCATCTGATTATATTCTCAATTTAGGGGTTTTAGCAATTGACCTCATTTACTACACAAATGTATGCAAAAAGTAGAACAAGAAATTTCCTAATTGACCTTCCACACCTCTTTTGCATACCCAATGCACACTAAGATGTGATTGCTAGTTTTATGTCAAAATCATGATTTTTTAAAAAAATTTCATGTTTCATAAAATTAAAATATATCAAATTGATAAGAACCATAATATTAAAATTTTACACAAAACTTTTGAGATATAAAAATTCTTATACATATGCGCAATTCATAAATCATGTCACAATTACATATTTTCATGATAAAAGTGAGATTTACTCAACCAACATAAATAAAAATAGGTAATTCTTACTAAAAAGATGTAAATAAAAATAAAATAATATCAAAATTTATAGATTAAAAAAATTATAAACACACTATAGAACTAATACATAATCTCATTGTCATGAAATTTATAATTAAATATAAACTTAACATATATAAGCATGTATTACACACACACACAATCTCATTTTCATGAAATTTATAATTAAAGATAAACTTAACATATTTAATAGAACTAATACATAATCTCATTTTCATGAAATTTATAATTAAATATAAACTTAACATATATAAGCATGTATCTCACACACATAAAATTGTTCAACCTATCATAATTAAAAATAGAGAATTGTTAATAAAAAATTATATAAATACAAATAAAATAATATAAAAATATTACAAATAAATATTGTATGGTTTTTATTTTCAATTAAAATTTTAGAACGATTCTATTCTATTTTTTATATTTCTAAATTTTATAATATAAAAATATATATTACTATTTATCATTAAAAAAAATATACGACTATATAAAAAACTCTGTTAAGGTAGATGGATATAATGAAAGACTCGAAAGCTTGAATGTTTGCCCCCTTCATCTTTTCGGCCTATCAAACTTGAAATATGTTCTTTTAGTCCAATGTCATTGGAAGATGACAACAATTTCCACTGTTGCAAAAATTGTATGGCATTTTGAGAAGTCGCATTTTCTTGCAACAGAAGAAATTCATCTTGTGACAATCGATCATGTACAGTATGAGAAACTCGTCGTACCCCCTTTAATAAATGGTTTTGTATCCCAAATGCATACTCGCATGATAGATCATCCACTGCCATCTCCTTTCATGCGTGAAGGGACTTCAAAAGTTTTACGTAGTAGGGAACCATCAACATCCTCCAAATATGTCATTAGCACATCCATCTCTGGAAGATGAGCATTCTCCTCATTTTCTGTGGCAAAGCAAAAGAAAACTGCTACACATAAATTGCAACTTGGCAATGTCAGATTCTTTTGACCTACAAGAGGTTGTGATTCATCAACTGATTCAGAAGATACCGACAAATGCAATTGCTCCAAACCACGAAAACCCTGTCATTCAAACACATCCAGAAACTAACTTGACTATTTTCAAAAAAATGTTAGTTTGGAAAGCTCATCTATATGTTTTTAGATTTCAATTTTGCGTCTTCAAACGGTGTCTCTCTGCATAACAATCAAATTAAATATTTGCAAAGAAAATATTTTATGAATGGTGTTTAAATATGAAAGCGAAGAATTATTGAATTTCGATGCTACTCAAAAACTTGGAGAGAAAGACCCAGGCAGAAAATTCGTACCTTCTACAACTGGTTTATTTATTTTTATTTAGCCGATAGGCTATATTGTGCGTGAGCTGCTGGCCGGGAAGTTGTCTCACGCCGGAATTGCTCTCGCCGGCCGTTTCTAATTGCTGGGAAAGTGACCGCCGTCATTTTAAAAGAAATCTGTTTGGTAACGCCAGTTTTTACTGCTGCTGGCGCGCCTGTGCGTACACACCTCATGCACCCTGTCCCCGCTACGCAGCTGCTTCGTCACCGCCCACCAGCTGCTTCGTCACGGCCAAGGCTTCGTATAAGTTTGGTTCAGACCTACTCACCGTTTACTGCGAACCGACTGATGTACGAGCCGTCCCGCCATTCGTTTAAAAATTTTCTGCTTTGCTAGGGTTTCGTCTTCTACCGAGATTGTTTTGGGTTCGTTTCATTGGCAAAAAATTCTCCTTTGCTAGGGTTTCGTAAGCAGCAAGAGGCGATTCCTGCATTTTCCTATTTCAGGTTCATGCCATGGTCTTCATTTTTCGTTTTTGCTTAATTTATAGGAAAGTCTCAACCTGCACTCAATGTATCCAAATCCTTTGGTAGGGTTTCGTTTAGAGCAGCAGGCAACTTGTGCAGAATCTCCACTCATTCTCCACACAAGGTATGCATTTTTCGCAAACGCCCATCTTCACAATTCAGTTTTCATTGTTCACCCTGTTTCTGAAAACGTGATGAATTTCTCTTGCATAGAATTGATCCTTTCAATAAGTTGTGTCTACACTTTGTGCCTACACTTAGATCATATACAGTGCTGTGTGAGCCCTTAACCTCCCAGCCATGCTCTGAGCCTCGCATCATTATATTAATTACCAGGATTTGTTGATATAGTCTGGTAGAAGATTTGTTTCTGTCTTTGAGGTCTTCATTTGCTATCGGATTGTGATCATAATGTTTTTCGTTTTCCACAAAGAAATTGCATTCAACTGACAACTGCTGGGGCCTTTAAATAGAATTTCTGTAGTGTGAATAAAATTGGCATGGGCCCTTCAACTGTTGAGGGAGATATCTATCACGCAAAATATTTAGTGGGGACATTGGAAGAAAGAGTCAAAAGTGAATGACTCACTGCTGTACTTAAAACAACCCAAGCAATTTCCCAAGACATAAAGCGATAGCATCCTGAACCTTTACCTACTACATTTAAGGGTGGCCCTTAAACTATGTTATACATGACATATTTTACATTTTTTAAACCTTCTGTTTCATTTTTTTATAAATATGACTACTATGTCTTGAACTATAAATTGTTACTGATGATGTAAAGTAGAAGAGACTTGGTCTATCTGTCTAATGGGATCTGAAAGAAAGGATTTATTTTTGTCCAAGGGTGAAACATCCTGTAGTTCATTTTCCCCTGATTGATTTTGGTCAACATGTTTTATATTTTTTAAACCTTTTGTATTTCGTTTTTTATGAACATGACTACTATGTCTTAAACAAATAAAGTAGAAAAGACTTTGTTTATCTACCTAGTTGGTTCTGAGAGAGGATTTCGATTAGACTGAGGGTGTTAAAGCTGAAGAATGTTAAAAAAGGTAGAGACAAAATTCTTAGATTCTTATTGCCTTGATATACTTTTCTGTGTGTAATGCAAAAACTAGTTTTTGCACATTTGGTTGCAGATGACAAAGATGCTTTTTCATGTTTGGTGAACTCTCGGAGATGACAAAGAAGATTTCTGCTGTATATCCTGTGAGTGACAAAAATATGGTGAGATGTGTGGGAATATAGTCCATTAATGATATCAATAATGAAGCTTAGGCCCAATGAATTGAGTATGTTAACAGTGAATTTATCCCGAATACAGAGTATCCATATGGATAACATTGTTTTCTTTGTGGTAGGCAAATTTGAGTATGTTAACAACATGCATCACAAAGCTTAAAGTTTCAAATCTGCAAGCACTCTACTGAAGATACCCTAATATCGATTACGGTCATGGAAGGCATTCCCTTGAGTTACATTTGTTGTGTAAACCAAGAACTTCAAGTGCCTCACATTTAGGATTTCTGATGAAAAATGTGATGAGATCTAACTTTGGAGGGAGGAGGTGATCAGTGATTAAATAAATAAAAGTTTAAATGAAAGGTCCGAAAGGGATAAGTGGGGGGCCCACATGAATTTTGTGAAGGTAGTTGCTGAAAGATTTATAAAGGGCTTGAAGGAAGGGGCCCCGAGGGCCCAAATGTTCTGAACAATGTTCCATAGGAGCACATCTCTGCCCCTGTCCACCAGCTATGCTCTGTCATCCTTGCTCCCATCCAATTTTCCTATCCAAGTATTGTTCCTAGAATTCTAAGGGTACTTCTAGATGTCTCCTGTTTGTGTGTATATATATATTTAATGGATGGGTTCAGAGAAAAATCGGTGACAATGAAAAGAGTAGGACAGAGTAAATGGCATATGACAGAGATTTGTTAGGAAGGGAGAAAATGAGTTCTACAAGACAAAACATTGTCACAAGTTTAGTATATGTGAATACAAGAATTAATCACAAGCAATACACAGAGCTCTCAAAAGGATCATTGTGAAGGGTGGTCCAGAGTCTTGTAACCTCAAATTTGAATGAAATTCCTTTTGGCCTGTACTTATCCTCAATTGATGGCATGGTTAGCCAATGGTCAGATCACAGATCATAAATTAATTTTGATGCAAAATTTGGACCCATTGTGGGCGATTTCTGGGCTTAGGGAAAATAGTGAAATTGATTTAAAAATTCTGATATGCATTGGTTCTCAAGCCCTCTTTATGATTTGCTAATGAAGGAACATAGGCGGGCTATTGAAAACAGAACATCATTGGTGGATCTTTCCATAGATGCTCTTCATTTAGTCTCTTCTCAGCTACATTCTCTTTCTTAGCTCATTGACTCCATGAACACGTGTTTTCATTAAATTTATTTACTTTTTCGGCTCAAATTGGTCCATATTGAAATTATCCCATGATTTGGAGGTCTTGTAGCTCTTGTTGGAGCCAGTATTGACATGAGTTTAGTGTCATTTTGGGGTTCATAATACATTGGGTATGGCTGTTGATTTACTTGTCTTAACACTTATTTTATTTAACCTGTCAATGAACTCAAAGAACAACCCCTTGGCCTAGCAGAGCCTAAAGTAGAAGAAGAGGTTACCCACTATCATGCAATGGCCCAAGTTGCCCTTTGCCTCATCTTATGTGTTGCCTTGGTTGTAAGGCGACCTTCCCAAAGCTTGGAAATTAATTTATTATTATTATTTTGGATAAGACATTTCCTCTTTCAGTTTGGCTTTAAGGCTGAGACAGGGGGAGTCCAGAGAGGTTTGCATTGAAGTTTGATCCTCAACAGCACCTAGGAGAGTCCATTTTGTTAAAGTCGCCTGCAGATTGAACGCAGTCCCAAGACTAAGAGCACCCAGCAGGGACTGAACTGGATCAAACCCAGTCCCAACTGCACCCAGTGGGAATTGAATTATGATGGGCCCTCTCTGAGAGCATTTTTCTCACCATCTGGGTTCTGGCCCTGTGGGCATTACTTTATTTATTTTCCACAGCAAGTTGAAAATAAACAGTGTTGATAGTTCCATTGTGTCTAGTAGAGATAATGTGCTAAAAATTAAACTCTTGTTACTGCTGAAAGCCCTTATGCATATCCTATTTGACTTTGGTTTGTTATGATTTCTAACTCTATTGGAATGAGTGCAATAAAACTTTGGTTTGTCAGTGTAAAGGGGTGCATTGGTATAGAAGTGGCCCATGTTTAAATTCACATGCCACAATAAGGCGGCCTATAACCTACAAGACAAATAGCATAATTTTTGGCATATATAAATACATGTATCATGCAGTTAAATATATATATAAATTAAGCGTACTGTTAATATAAATATCTTAAATAAATATATTTACGAAGTTATTTTATTTTAGTTAGAGGGAGGAAGCTCGTCTACATTCTCTCTCATTATAATGACATCTGGTACACAATTTCAATATATTTTCCATTTTTGAATTAACAAGCTCTCTCAATCAGTGAGTATTGCTATCTATTTAGTTCATTCAATGCTACTTGCTTCGTTTCGTTTCAATTACTACACTCAAAATTGCTTGGGACCTTGTTGCAGGTTTATGAAATTGCCCAAACTTTCCACATTCCACCCAGCACAAAAGCACATATTGTGCTTGAAAAAAATGAAGCTTAGATCACCCAGTCAAGCTCAGTACAAGCAGCTGGCCAAATAAGCCTATTATAAGTCAGTTCATAAGCCTGTTACAAGAAGGTGATGATGTCTGATAACTGGTCCCGCAGGCTTCAAAAATTCACACAGAAGTCAGTTGAGTCAATAATTGTAGTTGAAGAAGGCAGTATTAACAACAAACTATGTTTTATATTTGTAATTTATTTCCTGAATCAATACATTAGGGCCTTTTCACTTAAGAAGTTCCTTGCACTTTTCGATTTGTTTCTATTGAATGTATTGCAATACAAACATTTACCACCACTTGTTCAGGATGTCTCCATGACAATTCAAAAACAACGCAAATTAGATAAACAGGTTCCATGACCTACATTGCTCAAAAATACTTATGAATTGAGAGAGAAAGAAGCTAATCTTACTAAGGGCACTATATTTCAAAACACGCCTTCCCATATTTTCATGAGTAGGTTCATATTGCTCTGAGCTGCGATTATTCTCAACCCAACCAGCAGGGAAAGCAATTAGTGTACACTTAATACATCACATTACTTGTGTTAAAAATCTTCCAAATTAGTAAAATGTCATGCTGCTATTCCAATAGTAAATGCCTTCACTTCATTTCTTCTTTTGTAGATTGGCAAACAATATGGATGCCAAATGAGATATGTACAAACAAGATAATTTACAGCTTCTTCAAGGATATAGGTAAACATATCTGCAACAATATGCTAATAATAAATTTGCAACAAAAGAAACCAGTTGGACATTTCCAAATTTCAAGAGATTGCATTCTGGAGATGGAAAGAGCAATACAAAGAAAACCAGAGCCCTAAATTTCTGGGGTGTTGCACACAGCAGTTTAGGTACAGTTAATGGATTTGTACACATTGATTTCTTTAGGAGAATAAGCAATTCTCTTTGATTTTGGATTACAGGAGCAGGGGCAGGTAGAAGCATTATTTTCTGATAATTATACAAGCCAAATCATGGGTACTCCTCTGTACACATAACGAAAATAGTCACAGAAGATAACATGACATAGCATAATCAATGACAATAATAAAAACAATCACCCTCGCAATAATCAAAAATACTTTCATCAATGGCTCTGGCAGTTGCCCTTGATCTGCAATTGCATTTGTCCCAATAATTAGGAATTCTTTGGATGTTTCAACTTCAGAATTTTAAACTACAACATATCTATTTTATCGGATAATTCTTCAATCAAAACATATTCTCCTTACTTGAATCTGTATTCGCTAAATGCTACCAAAACTTCATTCATTTTCTCTTTGTGAACATTTTGAGAAAGGCTTCAGTTGAAATTTTGTTGACCATATATGCTTGTCACTTTTTTAATCTCAGTATTCTTGTTCCATGTCTCTTTATCATACTTTGTAATCAAGTTCTTTATCTTGACCACATCATCCATTAATCTTTTATTTACATGGATAGCAGGATCAGCCATCACTTCTGCAAACAGACCCTTAAAACTATTTACCTCTATCCCATCTTGTCTCAGTTTATCTTTTTCATTCATTTGTTGGGTAAGGGAATCTATAACCATTACATCCTTATCTTTCACCTTATCTATCAAAATAGACAAATCATTTATTTGATCTTGACATTCTTTAACCAGATCTTTCTCCCATTTCAACTGTAATTCCCATGTTTTTAGCTTTAGTTGAGGCAGATTTATGTCAGATGTTACAGTTACAAATGCTACGGTAGATATGCATGCAAAATATGAAGCATAATCAAGGCGCACTAACAGTTTGAAACAGAACTACCTCAAAGAAATGTAGTCAGATCGGCTGGAATGTTGGGTGTTTGATAAAATGGCTCAAAAAGATGTCATCTCATGGAATGCCATGATTGCAGAGAATGCACAAAATGGATTTATTGAAAAGTTTCAGAAAATTTCAAGCAAGTGCAATATGACAGAATACCTCAAAGGAATGTGGAACCACGGATATGGCATGAACTATTCAGCAGAGTTGTGTTGAAAAGGATTTTGAAACTTTCAAAATAAAATACATTTTCAAGTGTAACACCAAGTTCTATGACCTATGTGGTCATCCCCATGACTTGTGCAAAAATGGGAGCTCCATAACAAGGTTGTAGGTTGTAGTGAGGTTGTTATGGGAGAACTAATGTTTTAGAAAGATTTGATATGCATAAGCTGGGTAAATAATTGAAGTTAATTTTCATAGTGAATAATCACTTAATAACGTAGCTGATATAAGGAGACAAACTTCATCTGAACTTAACAATCAAGGAGTTGGTCTTATGGCAGTATACAAATCATCAATACACCAATAATATTAATAAATTTATGAGTGATGTAGAAAATTAAAATTACTTTTGAAAACTTGCCAGTCACATCCACTGAACCTAGGTTCTAATTTATCTTTCACTTGATCTTCAAAACCATTTCAGCTATTTTCATTTATTGTTTAAGAATTATAATATCGTATATACAATTGATATTCATCAGGAAGCACCAAAATTTGGAATGTAAATATTCAAGCAGAATTTTTTTGCGTACAAATAGATACTCTAAGTAAAAATAACAACTTTAGTTCACCCCAAGAGAAAATCATCTACAAACACAAGGTCAATAATGTTCAGCAAATTATACAAAACTATCGGCATATTCCTTGCAGCTCCCCCGGCTGCGAGTGCTAGTAAATATTTAGTTGAATGTTGTCACAGCCTATCATGCATAGCTCTTTCATTTCAGGAGAATGAGGAGTCAAAGAATCATCCTCAAGGGACCGGAAAACAGATCGGTTAAAAGCATTACCCTCAACAGGGTGATGGTCAACAGGTGGGTTAAATGTTGAGGACTCAAAAGAAGCTCGGTTAACAGCATCATCCATAAGGGACTGGACAACAGGTGGGTTACAAGTTGAGGACTTGGAAAAAGCTTGGTTACCTGCATCACCCTCAAGGGACTAGACAACCCGACGGCTAGAAGTTTGACCCAAGTTCAACTTCAAAAGTTGAGAAATGGGGAGGAGGTTGGTTACCAATGATCGATAACATGTGTAGATTAGAAGTTGGGAACTGGGGAAAAGCTAGTTTACAAGAATAACGCTCACTGGCCACTAAATCGTTAATAGGTCCGAAAACATGATCTTCAAGGGACTCGACAACTGTTGGGTTAAAAGTTAAGGATAGGAAAATAGGTCGGTTAATAGGATCATCCTCAAGGGGCTGGAAAACAGGTTGGTTAAAAGCATCATCCTTAGGGGACGGTAAAAGCGGTTGGTTAACGAGGGGATGGTCAACAGATGGGTTAGAAGTTGACGATTGGAGAAAAAGTTGGTTAACAGCATCATTTTCAAGGGACTGGACAACAGGTGGGTTAAAAGTTGAGGATTGGAAAAGAGGTTGGTTAACAACATCATCCTCAAGGGACTGGACAATTGATGGGTTAAAAGTTAAGGACAGAAAATCAGGTTGGTTGATAGCATCATCCTCGAGGGCTGGAAAACAAATCGGTTAAAAGCATCATCCTTAAGAGACGGTATAAGAGGTTGGTTAACAAGGGGATGGTCAACAGGTGGGTTAAAAGTTGAGAACCGAAAAACAGATTGGTTAACAACATTATCCTCAAGGGACTGGAAAACTAGTGGCTTAAAAGTTGAGGACTGGAAAAGAGGTCGGTTAACAGCATCATCATCAAGAGACTGGACAGCAGGTGGGTTAAAAGTTGAGGATCGGAAAAGAGATTGGTTAACAACATCATCCTCAAGGGACTGGACAATTGATGGGTTAAAAGTTAAGGACAGAAAATCAAGTTGGTTGATAGCATCATCCTCAAGGGACTGGAAAGCAGATCGGTTAAAAGCATCACCCTCAAGGGAGGGTAAAAGAGATTGGTTAACAACATCATTCTCGAGGGACTGGAAAACTAGTGGGTTAAAAGTTGAGGACTGGAAAAGAGGTTGGTTAACAGCATCATCCTCAAGGGACTGGACAACTGGTGGGTTAAAAGTCAAGGACAGGAAATCAGGTTGGTTAACAGCATCATCCTCAAGGGACTGGCGAATAGGTCGGTTAAGAGCATCACCCTCAAGGGACGGTAAAAGAGGTCAATTAACAGGGGGTTGGTGAACAGGTAGGTTAAAAGTTGAGGACTGGAAAGCACTTAAGTCCTGCCAATTGCATTCCACAGAACCATGTTGGAAGAAGATTTCCTGCAACGTTGAGCATCCTGAAATGCGTAGAGATTTGAGACATTTTGGAAGAGAGTCCAATTTGTCAAGTTGCTTACATCCGTCTAGTTTAAGATATCTCAAAGATTTCCAAGGGAGCAGTGTTTGAAGTCGAGTAAGACTTTCGCAATGAGATAAATCCAGAGTCTTCAAAAGACACATATCATTGGTGAAATATATTGCTTGCAATTTTGAGCATCTTCTGGCATTGAGACTAATGAGGCCTTTTGGAAGAGCAGGAAATACATCAAGTTGTTCATTCCAGCCATCTCTAGATTCACTAAAGATTTCAGATATTCAAAGCTTCGTGGAAATGCTGACAAGAAATTGTTGCTAACATCAAGTGTCTTTAGCTCGAAAAGATTTCCAAATCCTTCAGGCAGGGCCTTTAAACTGCATCTGCTTATCTTCCAAGCTCTGAAGTTCACAGATTTCATTTGGAAGACAAGTCTGCTTAGTATTGCTCATATCAAGGTATCTCAGATATATGAGTTGGGCTATGGGTTTAGGCAGAACCGGGGAAAAGACAGATAGTCCATCATGATCACTACCGCTCTCTATTCCAGCCATCTATAGAGCAAAATGTCCTATAAGATCATGAGCAAAAATATTATTGTTCTTACAAAGCAAAGAATGATTTGTATACTGCTTTTTGGACCTTTTTACACTAAAATTTGGGCAGAGAGTAACTGACCTGGGAATTGTAATCCTTAAACTGACACTCGGATAAGACCAGATATTTTAGGTTTGTAGGTAGCCTTTTTATCTCGGTCTTTACCTGCAATTCCCACCACAGCAAGAAACCTAATTTCTGCAATGGTGCCAAAGTGTCTATATGCTGAAGCTCCATGCGCCTTCTCCACATGAAGCCCTCTACATTTTTGTTTTCCTGTTTAAGATGGAAGTCAAAGCATCGCTTAACAACGTTTCAACCCACTGGAGTTTATGATGCAGTTTTTTCGGATCTGCGGAGAAGACTCCACCTTGAGGACTAAAAACAGCAGAAAATTATACATGATTATACAAAACTAAGCAAGATTTTACTTGCAGTGACTGCAACAAAATGCACTCTTTTGTCCTAAAATGTCTTTCCAGACAATACTCCAAACCCCCCCCAACCCAGCAGCCTACACCCCATTTGAAAAAAGTAAAACCGCTATCTAAACCACTACAGCAGTTACAAACAAAAAAAAAAGAGCCAGCACAGCAAATAATCCATTTTTCCAGACTAATGGAAAAGTGGGAATTATTCCGCGCCTTAACTCGTCAGTTATACATCAGTTTAGCTTTTAGATTTGAAAATTAAATGCAAAATTTACAAACAACTTATTCCCAGAAAGTTTGGAACAGATAATGAACAGTACCTGGAAGGTAATAGCAGCCATTAGAGAACGTATGTCCTCCTCCCGCCAAACTCTACTGCGTTTGGTTGGGTCATTCCACGATTCCTCTCGGACAATTCCATGTCTCTTATCTGATCATGCATACAAAATTCCAGAAAGCACTGGCCTCTTCATCTACATCATCATCTATGGCCTCATTGTATCTATGCTCAGAGAACAAAGCTAGTCATTCTATAACCATCAATTTCTATTGATGGTAATGACTTCCCAACCAATGAAAATTTCTCTATTGAATTTCTTACCAAAGGTTTTGCCAAAGTAATAAAGCTTCTTCTCTCCTTATGTGTTGTCCTAACTCCATAGAAATTTTTGATCTTAGGATATTGAGTTTAGCATGTGTCCTTGAGTTGTAGCTCCCCTAGATCATCTATAGCTTGTTACAATGATAATTTTGTATAGGTTAGTTACTATGACAATTGTTTTATGATTTTATGTCAAACTATGACATCTAATAGTCTTAAAGCTGAATAAATAATTCATGCTCAAATTGGGAAAATGTAGAAAAGCGTACTTGAGTCCGAATGTTAAGCAAATTACCATTATAACAGAGTACACATCTTACAGTTGTTCCATGCAAATATTCCAAAAATAAGAAGAAAGAAAGAAAATATATGACAAAGAGAAATCAGAACAATAGTACCAACTGTTAGAACTTTCAAACTCTACAATTCAAACTTGAATAACAACAAGCTAGCTCTTAACAAGATTACAAGATTTAAAATACTAACAACAATTAAAACTTTCACTACTAGTAATCTGATTTTCGTTTTGAAACGATAAAGACTTGACTACAACCACTTTGAAGTCAATAAATAATGCAAAGACAAATAAATCTTAATACATAAATATTAAAAAAGTAAACACAGTGGATATAAATGTTTTCTAAGTGTCCATTTTTGTATGAAACAGTTTTTTTGGGTTGGTCTTTTTAACTCTAATGAGGATAAATCATATCCAAAACTATACTTAATGATAATTAATGAAGAAAACCATAATCAATAAAAAAAACATTTTTAATGAAACCATTACAAAAATATGAAAATCTTAATGTATTGGGATCAATTGGGTACAAATTCTCACCATCCTTGGATCAAAGAAATCACTTCAATTCGTCCTTGGAGTATAGTCATGTGGCGAAGACCTCAAGACTTCATCACCAATGCTCTTCAAATAGATTTCTTTGTCCGCCACACAACAGCATTCAGTTTGTCCATATATAGTCTTAACCTTATTCAACCTTGACTGTTCAGGCCAATACAAAGCCAGGCATGTTCGATGGTAGATCAATCGTGTAATCAACTAAGATAGAGACAAAATAATATCAGCTATCCCATGTGAACATCGAAATTCATAATTTAAAATTTATATAATAATGTCCTCAAGTAACCAAATTTGCAGGAAAATATTTCTGAGAAAACTTGGAAAACATTGAACTTGACCAAGAATCCTACAGAGATGTTCTACCTTCCATCTGGCACAATCTTCGTGTTATACACATATGGTCTGATGTAGTAGGAACGACTGCAAGCCCAAGTCACAACAAACAAGTTGGCAGTTTAAAGAGAGCATGGAAGGTCTTAGGGCAATTGCGAAATCAAACCGAAGAGCTAAGGATGGGCGTATAAAAAGAAATTCAAGTGCCAACTTTGGTGGAAGACTTTAAAGAGGCACTTAAACTTTATGACGATGGAATCCATTGCCACATTTCCCTGACCATTAGATACAACAGAACCCTCCATCATTCCCTTCAATGAAAAATCTCGCAATTGAGAATCCAATTTCAGTCGGCCTTGATTAGGTGATCTTTGTCACCTAACAACATAGTAACCAGAGAATTTGTGGGTGAGTATAGATACCCGAAATATAATAATCACTGGAACCATGATAAATGACTTTAAAATTTTGCACAAATCAGTCGTGCTATCAACAATGCTGATGAGAAAATTGGGCAGAGTTTGTGTTGAATATAATTGCAGAAAGAAAGTGAAAAATAGAATGCAGAAATAAAGATTAAATCAATCACAAAATAATAACACCAGATTTATCGTGGTTCACCATCAATTTGATGGCTACGTCCACACTCAGGGATTATCTCTTATTAATCTCAAGTTCTGAATCAAATTACATTCAACCAGCAGCTACGAAATATAAAACAGCCTTCTACAAATTAATTGGAAAGATGCATTCGAAAAGACAACTTCTAAATTGGCCACATACGCCAATAGAAGTAATTACAAAAAGGAGAAAGTATTTCGAAAAAGAAAGTAGCTTGCTAATTTGGGCTTCAGTTAACCCAACAATCTCCCACTTGAAGACCAAATTGCTGCTCAGAGATATCCCACCGCTGCAGAGTTAAAATCAGAGGAGCACAAGTCCGAGAGAAGCTCTACAAAATTCGAACTTCTCCCTTGGAACTACTTTCGTCAACATATCAGCTGGATTGAGTTTTGTATTAATTTTCTGTACCTGCAGCTTCCCCTCTTCGATACAATGGCGAATGAAGTGATAACGCAACTCTATGTGCTTCGTCCGATTATGAAAAGCTGAATTCTTTGACAAGTGAATAGCACTATTGCTGTCACAAAAAAGAGTAAAAACAGATTGCTGAAACCCCAAATTACCTATCAATTGCTGCAACCAAATCAGTTCTTTTGCCCCTTCTGAAAGAGCAATATATTCGGCCTCTGTAGAAGAAAGTGCAACCACCTGTTGCAATTTTGAAACCCAACTGATCGCTGCCCTAGCAAAAGTGAAAGTATAACCGGTGGTAGAACGTCTTTTATCCAGATCTCCAGCCATATCTGAATCAACATAACCTCGTAGATGAATGTCCTTACCACCGAAACATAAACCGCGATCATAAGTACCTTTCAAATATCTGAATATCCACTGTACTGCCTACCAATGTTGTTTACCTGGATTACTCATAAATCTGCTCACTACTGCTAGTGCCTGAGCAATATCCGGACGAGTACAAGTCATGGCATACATTAAACTGCTAACTGCTGATGAATATGGGACCCGTTTCATGTATTATTTTTCTTCATCTGTTTTAGGACACATAGCTGAGGATAACTTAAAATGATCAGCCAAATGAGTACTCACTGGTTTGGCATTCTTCATATTGAATCGATCTAAGATTTTATGAATATATTTTTCTTGAGATAATCGAAGTTCTCTCTTTTTCCTATTTCTGATTATATTCATGCCAAGTATCTTCTTTGCTGCCCCTAAATCTTTCATAGCAAATCGCTGAGATAAATGTTGTTTTAACTCACGAACTATCCTCACACTATTGCCAGCAACCAACATATCATCAACATAAAGTAATAGAATAACAAACTCACCATTTGGAAGCTTTTTGTAATAAACACACGGGTCCGAATCACAACGAATGAAATGTTGCTGAGTCATGAAGCTGTCAAATTTTAAATACCACTGCCTTGGGGCTTGTTTGAGCCCATACAAACTCCGCTTCAATCTGCAATAGAGATGCTCTTGACCTGGTTTTGCAAAACCTTCAGGCTGCGCCATGTACAATTCCTCTTCAACATCACCATGAAGAAATGCAGCTTTAACATCTAATTGCTCAAGTTCAAGATCCCAAATGGCTGCCAACCCTAACACAGCTCGAATGGTAGTCATTCGCACAACTGGCGAAAAAATTTCATTGAAATCAATGCCTTTTTCTTGAGCAAAACCCTTGACAACTAATCTGGCCCTGTAACGTTGATGACCTCCCTCTTCCTCTTTCACCCGATACACCCATTTATTTTTCAAAGGTTTCCGATTTGGCGGAAGTGGAACCAAATCCCAAGTGTCATTAGCATGAAGAGATTCTAATTCTTCATTCATTGCCTCCATCCATTGAACCGAATTAGCATCTGTGCAAGCTTGTTTGAATGTTGCTGGCTCTGCCTCTCCACAAAGCAACAATTCGTAATCATGGTTGTCAGCAGAAAATAACTCAAAATCAGCATATTTTTGTGGTAACTTCCGCTTCCGTGTTGATTGCCTCACTTTAGGACCACTTTCTGATTGTATAATACTCTGTTGCTCTATATGTTCAGCATTATTGTGAAAAATATCACTAGTGCCCTGTTTTTTCATACTCCCCTGCATAATTCTATGTTCATTAAATTTTCTAATTTCTTGACTCTGTGTACTGCCTTGAAAATTCTGACTTTTAATTGTTTCTAATGGCAGTGAACCAGCCATTAAAGGCTGCGTGTGATCTACAGAAGGCTAAGACTCCCGTAATGAAGTCTGCGCGTCCCCTAATGAAGGTGGCGATGAGTATAGTGTGGGATGTTGGGAATGATTTACTAGCAGCGTATTAATCATTGAAGGCTGCGTATGAACCAAAGGGTGTGCCTGAAATGATGAAGTCAGCACCTTCTCCAACGAAGGCTGCGTAGTGATGTGTGTGGGCAGCGAATTAACTCCAGATGGCTGCGTATGTTTTGGCAATGGCAGTGAATTAAAATGTGAAGTATGCGAATTACCCAAAGGCTGCGTAGCATTCACTAATGACTGTGAAATGATGTCTGAAGGCAGCGAATCATGCAATAAAGGCTGCGAATTGATTAAAGAGGGACGCGCCTCACTTAGAAAAGGCGGATTGCCATGTGAAGAGGACGGTGAAAAGAGAGGAGGCTGCGGATGGGTGTGAGAGGGTTGTGTGTTATCTAAAGGCAGCGAATATTGTATCAAGGGCGGCGGTATCATCTCTCTGATTGGTGACTGTGTATTGATAACTGGAGGCATTGTATGAAATTGAGAGGGCTGAGAACTAGTAATAGATTGTGTGCTTGTATAAACAGGGGCACCAATATGCGAAGGCAGACCATGTAAATTGAATGACTGCGAACAAGCAGAGGTGTTCGAATTGGAAGAAATGACTAAGGGCTGGGAAAAAGACACAGAAGTGTTCTTAACACGACTGTTTTCAAATAAATCAATATTAAAATATTCATCAGAAGATTTGTCCAGAGGCTGCAAACCAGAGAATCTTTTCTCATTGAAAACAACATCCCGACTGCGCACAATTTTTCTTGCAACGGGATCCCACAGCCGAAAACCAAACTGATCTTCTCCATAGCCCAGAAAAATGCACCGTTTTGATTTGAAATCAAGCTTCGTTCGTTGTTCTTTCGGAATGTGCACGAACGCATCACAGCCAAACACTCGCAAATGCTGATATGAGATTCTCTTCCCAAGCCATCTCTCCTCAGGAATGTCAAAATCCAAACGAGATGATGGGGCACGATTGATTAAATAAACTGCAGTGTTGCACGCCTCTGCCCAAAACTGTTTTCCCAACCCGGCATTGGAGAGCATACAACGAGCTCTCTCTAAAATTGTCTGATTCAACCGCTTAGCTGCTCCGTTTTCTTGAGGGGTGAATGGGACTACTTTTATTCTTCGAATGCCATTGTCTGCACAGAAATTATCAAACTCCAAGGAACAATACTCTCCTCCATTGTCAGTTTGCAGACATTTAATCTTATGCCCTATTTGATTTTCAACAAGAGCCTTGAAAATTTTAAACTTTGAAAAGACTTCTGATTTTTTATTCAACATGTAGATCCAAACTTTTCTAGTGCAATCATCCAAAAAAGTGACAAAATAATTTGCACCACCAAATGAAGTTACCTCAGTAGGACCAAACACGTCTGAATGCACAAGTGTTAAAGGAGTTGATTTCTGATCATGGCCTGTCCTCAAGAAGCTGGCCCGACTTTGTTTGCCATAAAGACAGTGTTCACAAAACTACAAATCCACCGATTGCAAGCCAGGAAGCTGATCTCGTTGAAGCATTACTTCAAGCCCTCTCTTGCTCATGTGACCGAGCCTCTTGTGCCAAATTTCTGAGTTGCTGTCCATGACTGTCATGGCAGCTCCCACTTCACCGTGGCATTTTAAAATATATAGATTACCCAACTTTTTGCCTCTTGCAATCACTAAAACCCCTTTTGTTACTTGCCAATTTTCTAAAGAAAATTTAACATCACATCCAGAAGTAATTAATTGACTCACAGAAATTAAATTTCTCTTCAATAAAGGAACATATCTAACATCCTTTAAAATCCATTTACTGCCATTCTTTAAATTTAAAATTATATCACCTTTACCAACAATTTCACACTCCTTATTGTCACCAAGAAAAACCTTACCGAAAACACCTTCTTGGAAATTTGTAAACACTTGCCTGCATGAAGTAGTGTGGAAAGAAGCTCCGGAATCAAGTACCCAAGAGTCTGCAGTCATGTCACCGGCAGCCAAAATTAAAACTCCATCATCTTTTCCGGCTGCAACATTTGCTTCATTGTTACTGACTTTGTCCTGTGCCTTCTTATAATTCCAGCAGTTTTTCTTTGTGTGGCCTGGCTTGCCACAAAACCAACAGGCACCCGTTCTACCTCTTGACTGTGATCTGGATTTTGATCTCCTCCGATTATTAAATTTGCCTCTTTCTTTACTTCTACCTCTATTCCCGATACTTACAGCCGTTAATGCCTCACCAGATGAGGGTTCCTGATTTTTTCTTCGCATATCTTCACTCAGTAAAGTGGCTGCAACATCATCGAATTTCAGCTTGCTTTTGGCAGCCACCGAAGTGCTCACTGCCATCACAACACCTTCCCAACTATTTGGTAAAGAACACAGTAATAAAATAGCCTTGATCTCATCATCCAAATTAATGCCTACAGAAATTAGTTGGGTAACAGATGTATTAAATTCATTCAAATGATTGGACATAACCCCTCCTTGCATTTTTAAATTATACAATTTCTTCATAATAAATACCTTGTTGGAAGCAGATGCCATTTCATACATTGAAGACAATTTATCCCACAACTCCTGTGTAGTCTTCTCTGCAGAGACATTAAATAAAACATTGCTGGAGAGCGACAGAAAGATTGTAGCTCTTGCTTTTTGGTCCAGCTTATCCCATTCTTCATCCGATAGAGATCCTTTCCCTTTGGCTTTGCCAACCAAAGCATTCGACAGATCTTGCTTGATGAGAAGAGATTCCATCTGCACTTTCCAAAGGCTGAAGTTTTGTCCTGCAAATCTTTCGATTTTCCACTTGTCTGCATCTTCCATGGCTGCAGGAGTTCTTCACAATTTCCTGCACCAAATTTCTCCAACCTGCTCTGATACCAATTGTTGAATATAATTGCAGAAAGAAAGTGAAAAATAGAATGCAGAAATAAAGATTAAATCAATCACAAAATAATAACACCAGATTTATCGTGGTTCACCATCAATTTGATGGCTACGTCCACACTCAGGGATTATCTCTTATTAATCTCAAGTTTTGAATCAAATTACATTCAGCCAGCAGCTACGAAATATAAAACAGCCTTCTACAAATTAATTGGAAATATGCATTCGAAAAGACAACTTCTAAATTGGCCACATACGCCAATAGAAGTAATTACAAAAAGGAGAAAGTATTTCGAAAAAGAAAGTAGCTTGCTAATTTGGGCTTCAGTTAACCCAACAGTTTGGAGGAAAAATATTACGAAAATCGACCATAGCAAAAAAAATTCAAAGATGAGGCGAACGAAGACCAGTCTCCCTGTGGTGGTTGATTTAATTGTTCACAATAAATAAAAAATAGATCTAACCATATCAAGGTTCAGAGCTACTGGATTTGTGAGACTGGCAGAATGAATGGTGGTCATCAATGAATTCTAAAGATACGACATTTACTACAAAGATAACAATCCGATCTACCACAAGTGAAAAGATTTTTTGATCTGGTGAAATTTTTAAGCATCTAAAGTGTCAGAGAGTTTAGTAAGTAGTGCGAGACAAGTTTACTGCAGTTGTTTGAACAGTTCAGTTTATTCATTTTGGTAATTAAAGATGATAATAAAAGTAGCATGATTATTTAAGTTTTTGGTAAGCTTGTATTTGAATGGTTTGTTAAAAAAATTAGGTGTATATTTATTAATAGTTAAAAAATAATTTTTAATAATAAAAGGAAATCAATTATTTACTTTTTTTCTTGGAAACTCACTTAAATAATTTATTAAAAATGTTATTTTTAAATTGAAAAATAATATTTTAATTTTTTTATTAGAGGCGTAAACACTCTTGACTCAAAGCTATGAACCCATGAGGTTACAACCAGGGGACCTCATCCCCAGCATAAATATTCAACATGTACACCTCAATGGGGTTTGAACCTTGATGGCAAGAACAACATCACAACAACTTAACCATCACTCCATGTCACTATAAGAAAAAAATATATTTTAATTAATAAAAAATATATATTTGTATTTTTTAATAAAAATAAAATTTAAATTATGTTAATTATTTAACTATTAAACTTTAAATTTTAGTGATTGTTTATATATTTTCAAGGAGTCTAAGAATGATATTTTCTATCTATTATACCTTATAGGGAAAGATAAATCTAATTAGCAAAACTATCCCAATAGAAGTGGGAAATATTAAGCCAATATTTTGACTTGATGCAAGCCAATCTACTAACTAGCCTGCCTCCTTCTAGAGGTATCACCCATCAAATTGATCTTATTCTTGGTGCTAGACTTCCAAATCAAGCTGCTTATAGGTTGACTCCTCTAGCAAATGAGAAATTGAGAAAACAAATTGTTGAATTATTAGAGAAGGGATTTATAAAGGAAAGCATGAGCCCATATGCCACAGGTCTACTCTACTTTGTCCCAAAACAGATGACTTGTTAGATTGCCTAGTGGGTGACAAAATCTTCTCCAAAATTGATCTCAGAAATGGTTATCATCAGATTCAGATTTGTGAAGGAGATGATTGGAAGAATGATTTCTGTTGGGTAAAAATTATGTAATCCCTTTTTAACAAATTGCAAAACTTTGATTTCAACCACAACTATGTGAGATACAATCTCTCCTCTCAAAAATGGGAGGCGCCCTTCTTACTGCTTATTGAAACCAAGGTAAAACTAATTAGATATTTACAATAACTATATGGGGTGTCACATTCATGATTCTCTTTTTTTTTTTCAGAGAATATGTTTCACAATTTGCGTTCTTGATGTGGTACAACTTCAAACAAAAAATAAGTAGTAATCCCAATATTCCTATCTTGTCAAAGTAAAGCTTAGGAATACCAAAATGATAATAATAAGTAACAGAATAAGAACTCACGAAGGCACAAAGTTGTTCCGTAGCTTTCACCAATGAATCCTTTAAATATGTAACCAACATTGTATTAGAAGCACAAAGTCTTTTAGACTTCACAACAATTCCACGAATAGCATGAATAAATACAAGCACAAAGTCTTGTAGAGAATTCACTAATAGTATTCAACAATGTCTCAAATTCAAGTAATAAGTGTAACTCAAAGTTTACACAAATTCACTCAAAGCCCTTTAGATCTCAATCACTGATCACTACCAATTCAATCAAGTCAAAAAGATAATTGATTCCAACACAAAGTCTTGCATGCAACTTCACTTCTTTATTGATAAAAATTTAGATCCACAAAAATGAACTCAAAGTTTCAACTGGGCAACACTTTGTTGCAAAAGATAAAAGGTAACTATTACAAAAGAATCATCTCATATTTATAGATGGGAGAGGAGAGCTAATCTAGGAAAATCCTAACTAACTAGTTTGACTTATTCAAAAGTGTTCCCATAATTATAGAACATATTTGTTTACATGTAATTGTATTTTACAAAATGACATGTAAAATGTCGGATCCTATTTATAAAATGCATAGAAGAAAGCTTAAAAACTAACTCTGGAGACACAAAAAGTCTTTTATGGTTCCTTGCTCTTGGATTGGAATTCTTTATATTTCTTCTTTGTCTCTCACATGAATACTTCATCTGGACCAATTGTGTAATCAATGATGGTATGAATTCTTGTGATTGATCTTCTTGCAAATGAGTAAAGTTTTTGCATCTATCAAGATGCATCTTGAGATTGCCAAGATAAAGTCATACATCACATATGGTGTGCATGGAGATCTTTGAAAAGCTTTTATCCTCCACTTGCTTCATGACAGCTTCCTTGTGTTGGAAATAGGATGCCATTTAATTGCAATCCTAAACATTATTTCATGTATCTTCTAAGTCCTTGGAAAGTGTTCCCCAATACTAGGATTAGAAAGAGATTAAATTTGAATGAAATGAACATGTAAATTAACATTTGTAATTAATTCTAAATGATAGGAACATGTGGTGTAATGTCCCCTTCTCAACAATGATTAGTACTGTTGGCCGTTAGCCTATTTTGGAGGCACATAGGCTAGTTAGAAGCTGAAATTAGGGTTCCCACTTCTGAGGAGGTTTTGAGGTCTTGCATGTGAGAGTTTCTAACGCATGTCTGGTGGAGCTTTCTGGGCTTTTGGAGAGCTTCGTGATGAGGTAACATGCATGAAAAAATATTGACTTGCATTCTCGACTACTTTTGAAGGCTTGCATGTTGGAGTTTTTCAGTTTGGATCATGGATTCCTTCTGGGTTTTCAGAGAGCTTCGCAGTGGTGTGACATGCAACTGAATCAGAGGACTTTTCTAAATTTACTATTTTTAGTAAGTTACGACAGCTACTCAAAATATGGAGAAAATGCATTTGGACACACTTACTATTTTTAGCAGTATGCTATTTTTAGCAAGTTTTTAGCAGGCCAATTCTGGGGCTATTTCTGGCAAGTCAATTGAGCAGTTTGAGTCTTCAACACTTTTGAACTACTTTTGGCAGGTTAGAGCTTGAGATGGGCGTTTCATTTGTTGAGGTAAAATATTTTATAAAGTGAAATAATATTAAGGCCTGGTGGACGCCATAAGGAGAAATAAGTGATTTATTAATATATTTCACTTTATACTTTGGACACCTAACCTTGAAGATTATTTGGGATTTTAATAAAGTTTATTTTCCTTCATGTGATGGACGACTAGGGTAAAAAGAGGAAATGAAATATGATTTGGAGGAAAATTAAATATTTCTAAAGTTTGAATATTGCTCGGAGGAGATGGACGCCACCTTTAGAGAAAGATATTATTTTATTAAAAGATTTATTTCCTCCTTATGTGGGATGCCAATTTGAAGGAGTATGAATTCAACTTAAAATTTGAAATTATTTGTCTCCTTGTGTTTGGGCGCACCTTCTAGAGATTTTTGGAGATTCTTTCAAGAGCTTATAAAAGGAGGCTTTTATTCTTCATTTTGCCATCTCTTGTCTACCATACCGTTATGCTGCTGGATTGATTTTAGGCAAGGTGCTTTGAGGAATGCATACCTCTTAGCAAGGATTAGTCTTTGTGTTTGAAAGATAACACCTAGTTGATTGAAGACTACTTCCCATTCAGAGAAGATAGATTGAGCTTCAATGGATTTTTTTGTAGTTTTTGAGTATTTCTGAGTTTGATGGTCTAGCATAGCTAAAAGTAGTTTTTGCTCATAATTCTTAAAATAAATTTTATCTCATTCTAGGTAGTTTTTATGTCTTTCTCATCCTAGGGTGCCCTTTTTTGGTGAGTTTCAAATTTTATTTCAAGTATTGGATTTTATCTTGAAGAAGTCATCCCTCTTGAGGCTGTACCACTTCTTCTTGCCTGGTAAATTTTTAGAAAATTCATAAAGGAGTTGTTGCAGTTGTTTCTTAGTCACAACTTGGTCACCATCTTCCTAGGAGTTCATTGCATTTGGTATTATATCATTTGGAGTAGTTTTGAGCGAGTTATGAGCATTTTAGTGAGTCTTGTAGTTGCTTGATTGAGCATTTTCAGTTGCAGGTTTGTCATATCAAATCGTAAAAGTTTGTCATTTGTGTTGGGTTTTTGAAAAGAAAATCATTTTGGGTGATTAGAGAGACATATATGTTATTTGCAGCATAAGGCTCTTCTAATACAGTGTTTTGTAGGAAAAATATCTCAATGTAAGGTTGCTACAGTAGTACTATTCGACCATCATTATTTCTTGCAATTTCCTATTTCCCACATTTGTGGAAGAGACTAGTCCTTGCTCAGTCTATTGTAATCCCCACATTTGTGGAAGAGATTGGCCTTGTTTAGTCTTTCTTTACTACTATTTCCTCTTATTGCTGTCCCAACTTCCCAAGAAGTTCCACATGAAGAAATCAATGACATACTTACTCATGATGGATTCATAGAAGATAATGTTGGTGAAGTTTACAAAACAACAAGCATTGAATATACTTCACTTCATTTTGGTGGTGACACTGTTGGTCTTGGGTTTGATCAGAAAACCAAACCAAAAGAAAGAATTGTCTTTGAAGATATCAGCTTAAGTGATTTGGGAGTTGACTTATTCAAAGAGTCAACACTTCAAGAGGAACATGATATGCATCTTCTTGTTGATCATTACAATCAACCCTTTTGCATTTTGGATCCAGGTGTGAAGGCACCTAGCAATGATAAAGAACCAGTGTGGGATGAATTTCCCTTTGATCCGGATGATGAAATGGAACTTGATGAGGATTCTATATCAGCAAACAATGGTGACAATATGCTTGAGTTTGGGGTTGCCTTGAAGTATGATCAAAGTGACATTGAGGTGGAAGCAGAGTTAGAGGGCCATATGGCTCTTGAAGATGGAAAGTTTGAAGGTGTTACTAAACACAAATCTGATTTATCAATGCATGCAGCTGGTTGCAAGCAATGGGTTGAAGAATTTGTAGAGTATGATGCTATTTATGACAACAAGAATTCTCTGCTAATTGGTGGTGAAGTACAAGAATGTTGGAGTAGCAATGAGGGCAACAAAGGCAAGAAACAAAGTTCTGATTTTGGAAAGCAGCCTACCAACAATCCATCATCTCTACAAATTCTTGAGTGGGGCGATCAATTCTGAGAGTCATTTGAAAGGGAAGTGCAAGTTCTATCCCAATTTGATTGCACACATAGCTTGGTTGGAGAGCTTTATTGGAAGGCTCAACTTGAAGAGAGACAAAGTGGAGTTAAGGATGAAGTTTCTCTTCCCAACTTGCAACTTATCAGAGACTCATTGGAGACATTGAAGTTAGAGTACGTGCACTTGATTCAAAGTCAAGATCATGCCATTGAAGTTGCAAAAGAGACCATTCATGCTTTCCAAGAAAATTAGAGTATGGTTGATGAGCTCACTCTAGGGCTTGAATCAACAAAGGACAAGTTGAAAGAAACTCAGTTGGCGCTAACAAAGGTTGAAGACCAGTTTGCTAACTTCAAAATTTTGAAGGAGCAAGAGGGTTCACAAAGAGCTAAGGAAATCAAGCAAGTGATTGAAGAGTTTTATAGTCTTCACTTGAAGAGTTTGATTTTGAGAGCGTCTCAAGGGAAACAAAAGTTGCTTGTGTAGATTTGGAGCAGCATGTTGGAAGGAATAACTTTCTAATTTATGACAATCCTCTTTTTGAAGTGGGCGATTCAAGGGAGGTTATGATAATCCTTCCTTTGTGATTGATGGTGAGATATCGAACCAAGAGGAAATATCTTTTGACACTTATGTCAAAAGGAAAAGTTCTAGCACTTCTTCTAGCAATGGAACGATGATACATGAGTTGCATATTGAAGACTTTACTACTGATCCTAGTCTTTCCACTCTTCAAGAGATGGAGAATCAAGAAATCAGGAGAAATGAGGTCACTAATCTTGATTGGCAACAAAGAGTTGATTGGCACTCCAATGAAGAGTTTATTCATTATCTGATGCGGATGCCTGTCAGATTCCTTTCGGATTTCTTGCTTGCACCGCCTTCTTTAAGAGTAACTGAATTTAGTATGGAGTTTGACGAAGGGTTCCTTGAATCTTTCCAACAACTCTTGTCTCATGATTTTGAATTCAACTTTCTCAATGAATTCAGATTTTTGAATACTTTTTGGAGTTTCAAGATGTAATGATTCAAATAGAATGTATTGATCAAAGCGTTCTAGTTATAGTAATTCTCCATCTGTGGAATGGATCTTCTCTACTTATGATTTGGGATCCCAACATTATCTTGCATTTGGTATGTGACAAGAAGGTATGTTGGAATGATAAGCCTCAAATTTTTAGTTCTCTGAGTGTTGTTACCTTCTTTATTAGCCATTTGATGATTATTTTTGATCTTCAACTGGAGTTTTGGAGGGATAAGTTGAGAAAAGAATGGTTCTTTGTTGTGATGAAATCTTCAGTGAGGTTGTTTTCAACAGTGGATATGAGCATAAATGATATTTTGGATGCTTATTTTCAGTTTTGCAGTAGCTATCTATTCCCTTGGATGTTAATTTTTCTTAAATTAGATCTCAAGTTGATCATTTCAGTCTTGTTTGGTAGTTGGTGCATTCAATTCCAAACTTTCCAATCTCTTTCTAGAGATAGTTTATGGCTTCAAAAGAGAGAAATGGTGGTTCAGATAGAGAATAATCAACTTTTGGATAGAAATCATGCTCATTCTAGTGCCTATCTTTATACATTTTCTTGTACAAATGTCTGGGGCAGCGAACCATTGCTCGATTGGGCTTGGATTTTCAAGACTTTTACTACTGAGATCCTATTTGTTGCTTTGAGATGTTATGTTGATGTTTTTGAATTGATTAGAATATTCTTCCTTATGTTCAAAATGTTGGTAGGAATTGGCATTGCAGATATTAACTCCTTAGAGTTTATTGGGCTGGAGATGATAGATTTTGATCTCAATCCTTCCTTGTTTTTTAGTTTGATCTTCAGGCATGTTAACACCTTCAGGTTGCAAGGAAGGTTAGTACAGTTCCAGTTCAATGGATTCATTGTTATGATCAGAGTGGAGCAACATCAACATGATGGGTCTTTTCAGAGATGGACGTGGGACCCTGGTATCAGTTGGAGTGTTGTTTAATTGCTTGAGGACAAGCAATTTTGGGAAGGGCAGATTGTAATGTCCCTTTCTTAGCAGTGATCTGTATTGTTGGCCGTTAGCCTATCCTAGAGGCCCGTAGGCTAGTCAGAAGCTGAAATTAGGGTTCCCACTTCTTAGGAGGTTTTGAGGTCTTGCATGCGAGAGTTTCTAACGCATGTTTGGTGGAGCTTTCTGGGATTTTGGAGAGCTTCGTGATGAGGTAACATGTATGACATGATATTGACTTGCATTCTCGGCTGCTTTTGGAGGCTTGCATGTTGAAGTTTTTTAGTTTGGATTCTAGATTCCTTTTGGGTTTTCATAGAGCTTCGTAGTGGTCTGACATGCAATTGAATCAGGGGACTTTTCTGAACTTACTATTTTTAGTAAGTTGCAAGAACTACTCAAAATATGGAGAAAATGCATTTGGACACACTATTTTTAGCAATATGTTATTTTTAGTAAGTGTTATTTTTAGCAGGCCAATTCTGGGGCTATTTCTAGCAAGTCACTTGAGTAATTTGGGTCTTCAACACTTTTGAGCTATTTTTGGCAAGTCAGAGCTTGAGATGGGCATTTCATTGGTTGAGGTAAAATATTTTATAAAGTGAAATAATATTAAGTCCTGGTGGACGCCATAAGGAGAAATAAGTGATTTTATTAATATATTTCACTTTATACTTTGGAGGCCTAACCTTGAAGATTATTTGGGATTTTAATAAAGTTTATTTGCCTTCATGTGATGGATGACTTGGGTAAAAAGAGGAAATGGAATGTGATTTGGAGGAAAATTAAATATTTCTAAAGTTTGAATATTGCTCTGAGGAGATGGATGCCACCTTTGGAGAAAGACATTATGTTATTCAAAGATTTATTTCCTTCTTATGTGGGATGCCAATTTGAAGGAGTATGAATTGAACTTAAAATTTGAAATCATTTGTGTCCTTGTGTTTGGGCGCACCTTCTAGAGACTTCTAGAGATTCTTTCAAGAGCTTATAAAAGGAGGCTTCTATTCTTCATTTTTCCATCTCTTGTCTACCATACCGTTATGCTGTTGGATTGATTTCAGGAAAAGTGCTTCAAGGAATGCATACCTCCTAGCAAGGATCAGTCTTCATGTTTGAAAGATAACACCTAGCTGATTGAAGACTACTTCCCATTTAGAGAAGATAGATTGAGCTTCAATGGAGTTTTTTGTAGTTTTTGAGTATTTATGAGTTTGTTGGTCTAGCATAGCTGAAAGTATTTTTTGCTCATAAGTCTTAGAATAAATTTTATCTCATTCTGGGTAGTTTACATGTCTTTCTTATCCTAGGGTGCCCCTTTCTGGTGAGTTTCAAATTTTATTGTCAAGTATTGGATTTTATCTTGAAGAAGTCACCCCTCTTGAGGTCGTACCACTTCTTCTTGCCTGGTAAATGCTTAGAAAATTCTTTAAGGAGTTGTTACAGTTGTTTCTTAGTCACAACTTGGTCGCCATCTTCCTAGGAGTTGATTGAATTTGGTCTCATGTCATTTGGAGTAGTTTTGAGGGAGTTATGGGGATTTTAGTGAGTCTTGTAGTTGCTAGTATGAGCATTTTCAGTTGCAAGTCTATCATATCAGATTGTAAATTTTTTTCATTTGAGTTGGGTTTTTGAGGAGAAAATCATTTTGGGTGATTGGAGAGACATATATGTTATTTGCAACAATAAGGCTCTTCTAATACAATGTTTTGCAAGAAAAATATCTTAATGTAAGGCTACTATAGTAGTACTATTCAACCATAGTTATTACTTGCAATTTCCTATTTCCCACGTTTGTGGAAGAGATTGGTCTTTTCTCAGTCTATTGTAATCCCCAAGTTTGTGGAAGAGATTGGCCTTGTTTAGTCTTTCTTTACTTCTCTTTCCTTTATGTACTGTGCACTGAAAAGTGGAAGGGGTCAACAAGTTGCCCATTTACTTTCTTGGACTTGCATTGTAATCATCATACTGTTGATTGGATGAGCCGTCAACAAATTTATAAGACCCCCAACACCATATGCTAGCATCTCACCCACATCGGGTCTTGGTGCATATTCTTGGGTTGGGTTACTTTCAACATTGTTCTTTCATTCCAAGTATTGGCGATCCTCGATGCCATACGACAACACCATTCTCATCGTGGGATTGAGTGTGCATTCTTGGCATAGAGTTACTTTCCAGTAGTTGATTTTGGTTTGAGCTAACCTTAACAGATGCTTGTTGTACTAGATTGTTCATTGAGAAAAAAAAAATTGTCGACTCATTACATGTGGGGACGCCCAAGAAGAGACATGAGGCACCCACATGGAAGGTGGATCTCACCTTGAGTTAAGTTAACTATTTGAAGAAAGATAACACTTCAGTAATGCATGTAAAGATCCTAGAAGTTAGGGATTGATGTTTACATGCATGAGGTTCAGTTCAGTTCAGTTCAGTTTAGTTATGGTTCATTTATCTTTAGTTGCATGTAGTTAGTTTCAGTTGAATGCTAGTTGACTTCGATTGCATGGCTAATGGCTTCAGTTGCATGACAGATAACAGGTTGATACTTTCAGTTAACAGAGGATGATCTTTCATTCATGATGTTTGCATGAAAGGTGGAGATATATGTTTCAGTTAACAAAGATTGACTTGGACCAACTTTGGGCGTCCAAGTTGGCATCTTGGAGTTAACACCTTTGCACGAGAAGCTATTTACAAGGATCAACTAATTGGGGCCCATTTGTGGGCACCAACATTGAGGATAAGCTTTAAGATATCTTCGTAATCATCAATCAATCAAGACTTTAGTTTGGGACCCCCAAATTGATGAAGGGTCTTCTTTGACATTGTTTTTCATAGAGAAACTCTACTTGCCCCATTCTGGTGTAGATATATGTGAGGATCTTTATCCTCTTGTAATTTTCAACTCTTTGGAGTTTACAAGGCAAATATTTGTCTATTTAGTTGTAGCAAGTTGAAGAGAGTTTTATCAGAGTTTATTTGTAGGTTGTGAAGAAGCAAGTTGAAGGAAAAGGAAGCTCTTACCTAATTTCGCTACTCGCTCAATTAGACTGAGCTTTGTGTTTAGAAACCAAGAGAGAGATACATTTTTCATTTATCTTTCCTATATTACATTTAATTGTATAAACAAAAAAATCAGAAAGTTTACAAGATTATAGTAACAGATCATTGCATTTATACAATTGCAAATAACATAGAAAACATTTACACAAATCTAAATTTGAACAAAGAAGTAATCTTTATTGAATGTAAAAATGTTCATTGTCTCACACAAGCCGTGAGATTTAACTTATTTAATACAACCGAAGAAAAGCAGATACATGAATAGGTAAATAAAAGAAGTCTGCATATAAGGAGGGAAACTAGTCATTGCTTGAGAATGACTGGTTCTGGTTGTGTCATCTTGCATTGCTATTGCCTCGAGTTGTTTGTTTCCTCCTAGCTCCACCTTGCTCCTAGTTCCTGCATCACGCAATAGCAACAGTGTTAAAGCAATGCTCTAAACAATGAAAATTTTCAAACCTTACATGAACAAGCACCTATGCATGTATAAACTAATCTTAATGTGCATTAAATAGGAAATGCATGCTTTAGGTGTCTAGGAAAACCATCACGTTGACATACACACCTAAAACATGCCATGTTTTTCTAACTTGTTTGTTTCATGCATAGATACAAGAAAAATAATGTTGCTGATTTGTTTCATCAAGTTACAACATGTGGGTTAAAACGTGGCTCCCACAAGGGTTGAGCTTGGCATGCTGAGTTATCAAATAATGAGCTCTTTTGAGCTTATTTAAGAGGGAAATGCAATCTTAAAATTTATCATATCAACATGACATAGAATGATAGTGAACATGCATACATAAGATGCTTTATTTATATCATGTTTTCACATCTAAATATTGTTGTCATGTTTTACATCATCTTTGTTGTAGACAAGCATCATGAAGAGTGCATATTAATCAAGAAGGCAGTCAAGGTACCTTATTCCCAAATGGAGGAACATTAGATAGTGATCATGAAACAATACAGTCATAAATGTCATAGCATAAAGTAAGTAATACAGTGGTGGAAATCAACAGCCATAACAACCAATGAAATATCAATAGTTACAACCATGTTCAATACATAGTTGAATCATTAAGCAAAATATGAAGGCAACCATGAAAGAGAAGTATTACTCAACAATAAAATAAGGGTTTCTCTTTCTAGTAATCTAAGTATGAGCAAGTTTTCAAAATATAGAGTGCAAAATGATCAAACATGAAGTACGTGGAAGCATAATACAACTACAACAATATAATATACAACAATGCGAAATGAAAAGAATATGTCAAAGTAACAACATGGTGGCCTGGGTTTTTTCTAGAAATCCTCACAAGTGGCAATCAAGTCACAATAACTGCTAAGGTTTTTATTATTTTCTCATGGTGTTGCTTTACAATTTTTTGAAATTTCCCAAAATATGCTTTTACAAAAAATGAAAAATCAGTAAGATTTTCTTTTGTATACAAAAGAAGTATCAATATTCATGCTATAGTAAAGAAAAGTGTGAAACCCTCTATAGCAGGTTAGAGTTTTTGAAGCACAAATTCAAGGTTCCAGAATGCCAAAAGAATTCATGAATAACACTGAGAGGGCATTTCTTTATAGAAGCTATCAAACATAGATAAGAGTCTAAATATACAAACACTATTTCCCATTCTTTCTGAATAAAGAATGCCAAAAATACCAAAGAATGTTTTCTTAAACTATTTATCAACAATAGCCATGAAATAAAGCAAACCCAAAAGATCATAAATGGTGGCTAAAGGGATATGGCCAAGCCATGGGTATTGTGAAATGCCAGGTAAATATAAGCTCTATTTCATTTTTTTTAAAGATCAACCCTCAACCAAGCTAGGGTTTCAGAATATACGGTGAAAAGAAGCTACAAGAAAAGAAAACCTTTGTTTTCATTTTTGTTGTTACAAAAGATATAACCCTCAATAACTATGGAAACCCTTGTTTTGGGGTTACACAGAAACTTGAAGCACAAAGATATACCCGTGGCTTGGAGTTTGAAACCCTCTGGGTTTTAACTCATGCAAAATAGAAACTTTTGACTTGCAAATGGAATGAAGGATAAAACCCAATAGACATAAAACATAGAATGAACCATGAATAGACAAAAAATTTCTATAATGGTCAAACAAAATGGAGTTTGTAGAAAAAGTCATTCAAAATAGATGAGGAAAATGCAGTATGCCGCAACCTATTTTGATTTGTTCTTCTTTTTCTATTAAAATGTGTCAAAACAATATACAGAGACAGAGGCCACCATAGTTTTTATAGAATGGCTTGATTTGAGCTTTATTTCATAGAATAAATACATTGAAGCTTAGGAAAATCATCTTCAAACCACATAAAATGCTTTTAAATGACAGAAAGGTCATTTAAAATGAGTTACCTGAGCTTGTATGTTGAGGAGATCAAGAAAATGCGAAGAAGAATCCTTTGTCTCTGCAATTTTTGCCAAGATCAAACTCCAAATCCTCACTATTGGCAGCGCATGGCTTCTTCAAGAAGTTTCTACAACGAATGAATTAAGTTTTTCATTTTCCATTCTGATTTTGTTTTAGGTTTTGTAAAACCTAAAAGGCACAATTATTCACATTTCCATGCATGGCATTTTTCCTATGCCTTTTGATTTCTGAATAATCTTTATATCTCATAAGACTTCATCAAATAAGTCTTTGATTAAAACTATTTCAATTTTGCATTTTTGAAAACAAATTGTAAAACTCTATTTTAAGTGATTTATAATCATCACTTGGAATAAAAGTTATTTATCGAATGCAAAATAGAGATGTCTTATATGTAATTGTCAAATAATGAGATAAATCTTTATTTTTTGCATTTAATTCAAAATGTAAATCTTTATTTGAGTGATGATTATAAATCACTTAAAATAAATGATATTTTGAATGCAAAAATAAAGTGTCGTTGATAACGATGGTCAAAGGGGAGTTGTTTTGAAACTTTAAAGCTTTGCAAGGATCATGGAAATGGTTGAGGAGGTTGGATTCAATTTTCCAACATATGGAGGGCATATAGGCATTTTAGTTGCTTTTGAGAGCTTTTGGTGGGTTGTTTCATGAGTCATCTTGTTTGACAAAATCAATTTTGACTTTTTACCTATTTGGAGCTCTTTTGGATCAAATCAAGTGGCTAGAAAATAGGCTTTTTGAAGGCTTACAAAAATGGAGTTTCTAGATCCTTTTTTGATAGATCTTGTTGAGAGTTGAGATATAATCACCCTATCTGACTCATTTGTAATCAGTTATGGAGTTGTACTTTTCTTCCTTGTGACTTTTACAATCCTTTGTTAGACTTTACACATTTTTGTAACTCATTTTGGACATGAATTTAGAAAGGACCTTGAATATCAATACTTGAAGGCTTTTTTCCCTCTTATTCTTCCAGAGTTGTGTGTTATCAATGTGATTTATCAAATCACATGTGAGGTATTTTAACCTCCTTGTAATTTTGTCTCACATTTTATTCCTTTTTTGCAAAGTTAGTTTTATGTAGGTTGGAAACTGTGTTTAGAAATTGCACATAGCTTTTAGATTGTGAAAATAACCTTTCTCTTCTGAAAGATAGGTGAATTTAAGCATTTTTTCAAAATATTTATGCATAAAACTTACTAAAATAAGTTGTGTAAGTGTTCTGTTTTCATTCATTGAAAAGCAAGTGTCCATCCTCTGAAGTTTTTAGGTGTTTACCAGTTAGGTGTATTACCATAGGAAGTAGGATTTACCAGTTTTAGTTTTATTCATTTTCAGTATTCCTTCTCCCTTTACCTTGCAAAAAAATAGTAGATTAGGTGATAACCAGTTAAGGAAGCCAACCTATCTGGAGGCTCATTCTCAGTTTGGGTAACCCACAACCCGAGAATGTTCCCATGTTTCTCTAGCTAATTGAGTTTCACAACTCAGTTTGGGTGCAAGTTTAGGAGATAACAAAAGCATACAAAGAAAATATTGATACTATATTATTGTAATCTTGTTCTAAGGTTAAATAATACAAGCACTATTGATTTTGGTGGTGGAGTTTTTTCCCGAAAGGGTTTCTCCATGTATATGTTGTGTCACTTCTATCTTCTTGTCTAATTCTTCTACAATCTTCTGTCTACTTCTACAATTGGTTAAAATGAATTAATCAGATTAATCGCCCACAAAGAAATTGTGACAAAGAATACTTAGTTTAATCTACAATCTAATAGGATTACAAGTTTAAAGCTACACAATTTACCTTCAATTTTTGACATTTGGTATCATAGCTAACGGTTGGGTAGAGTTTGGGACACCTTTCTCTTAAAAGTTTGAAGGTTTTTTTGGTTGAAGTGGGATCTTTTACTATTGTATTATAGCTGATTTTGGAAAATAAGTTTGTTACAATGAGTTCTAATTCTCGCTTAGATATTGAAAGATTCAATGGATCTAATTATGAGATGTGGAAACTAAAAATGGAGGATCTCATTGAAGAGAGAGATCAGTTGTTAGTTGTTGGTAATAAGACAAAGCCACCTACAAGGATGTCAGATGAGGATTGGGCTAAGCTTGATAAGAAGGCAAGAGGGGCCATAAGATTATGTCTTGTTGATATTGCTCTCTTGTATCTGAAAAGATGAAAGATGGTGATTCTTTTGCAAATCATTTGAACACTTTTAATTTGATTCTAAATCAGTTAGCATCTGTAGATGTAAAGGTACAAGATGAAGATAAATGTATTTTGTTACTTTGTTCTTTACCAGAGTCTCGGGAAAATCTAATTGTTGCTATCAGTGGTAGTGGTGCAGATTCGAAGATGGACAATATAATTCCTAATCTCCTATTAGATGAGATGAGGAGGAAGTGTAAAATGGAAATCCAAGATGCCTTGTTTGTAAAAGGTAGGCCTAAGAAAAAGGAACCTAAGGGAGAGAAGGAAGGGAAGGGTAAGTCAAAAAGACAAAGTAAGGTAAAGTGTTGGAATTGTGGGAAACCGAGACATGTGAAGAAGGATTGTAAGAACAAGAAAAAAAGTTTCGATTCTTCTACTGAGGAATCCTCGAATGATGGTAATCATGCATTGATCATTTCACGTAAAAATGTTAGTGATGACTCTTTGCTTGATGTTAAAGAGTGATCTTCATGAAGAGGATGGTAGTCATGATTCCATGTGTAGCTCATACCACGGTTCCTGGTGGGAGTTGTTGGAAATGATGTGGATGCATGATTGGTAAGGTTATCTTCATGTGATTGGGGATATGTTTTCTCTTGGTTTAGAGTGGTTGCTATTATGTCATGGTTTAATCTTGATACACGTTTAGAGTTTGGCATGGTATTTGAGACTAGAATGTTTATGTATGTTATGATGCATGTGATCTCCTTAGAGGAGATGGTTAGATCATATTGTCATGTTTATGTTCCTAATTCATGATTGGAGCATTTGCATTGATCTTGTATAGTTCTCTTATGTATTGGGTACATTAATCATTTCCTTGATTACTTCATGATAGTGCTATGTTGCATTTGGAGTTTGGCACGGATTGGTTGGTTACAAGTCCTCATGGATACTTGGAGAAATAGGTGAGGCTTGAGTTCTCTTATGGTAAGAGATATATGTTGGAATGGTTACTTGTAAGAAATATTTTTTCAATAGTAAAGACCGAGAATCCTACACCTTGGTTGGGTGTGATTTCAACACACTCGGTGGTTTCATGTGCCTCCAAAGAGGTAGTTTGGTTACAATGACTTGGGAAAGGTATTGGTTTTGATTGCAAGTAAGTTAAACTTGAATGTGATAGTTAGAGTGCTATTTTTTTAGCCAAAAATCCTATATATCATGCTTGTACTAAGCATGTTGATGTTCAGTATCACTTTGTGCGAGAAATGGTTGAGAGTGGGAAGGTATTAATTGAGAAAGTTGACACTTTAATTAATGTTGCAGATTATCGTATGAAACCATTTCCTACAAATAAGTTCTCTTGGTTTTGAGTATTAATCATTTGCTTGGAGCTTCATGATTATGCAGGTTGCATTTGAAGTTGGCATGGATTGATTAGTTGGTGTAGGAAGGCCATTGGTCTTAAGTCCTGTACTTGATTTATAATAAATGATTCCTTGTTTAGAATAATTGCAATGTATAATGCCAAGTGTGAGAATGTTTGAAATAGGATGCCATTTAATTGCATTCCTGAACATTATTTCATGTATCTTCTAAGTCCTTGGAAAGTGTTCCCCAACACTAGGATTAGAAAGAGATTAAATTCAAATGAAATGAACATGTAAATTGAAATTTGTAATTAATTCTAAATGATAGGAACATGAGGGGATGCCCAAGAAGATCTCCTACAAAATAGGAGCACATGGGGCATCCACATGGAAGGTGGAACTCACATTGAGTTAAGTTAACTGTTTGGAGAAAGATAACACTTCAGTAATGCATGTAAAGATCCTAGAAGTTAGGAATTGATGTTTGGGTGCTGTCATAATAGTGGTTTACAATTCCTGAGAGGAATGAATTTTAGCTGAAATCACATATTTTTAGAAAATATAATGATTTAAGCCTTTAAAAGTTCCATTTTAAGGATTTCAATGATCAAATCACCTTAGATCAAACCCCCTTAGATAGAACCTTGCTAGTTTTAAACCATACCTATAAATGTGTCTCCTTTACACCTATCAAAATGCTGATAAAAAATCATTTTTGATTTATATTTTGGGGGATCAAATGAATTCATTTAAAATTCATTTCAAATGATTATGGTATTCCTCGAGAACAAGTTATCCAATGAATATAATTTTAATATGTTTTGGTTTTGTTATGTATTTGTTTTTTAAGTTTTATTAAACATAGGTCTTTCATCGAAAATGAATTTCTTTGTTCTTCACATGTGGAAAAATAGAAGATTATCAAAAACAAAAAATTGAAAAATATGAGTGCACCAGATATTGAAGTCCTTGATCCAACAAAAAAATTAAATTAAATTTTGACATATACAAAAAGTTGCAGCGTTATCACGGCGTTGTTCTAATGTATTCGTTTGACTTTGAAACTTTATTAAAGAAAAATATTCAATAAAAATATAACTAGCAAGTGGAAGCACTAGATATCGAGTTACAAATCTAAATTTGAAAGAATTAGAATTTTATCCTTCATGGAAAAAAGTTATGTGTTATCACGATTGTGCGTCACTTTTTAAAAATGCTGTTTTCTGAAGAAAAAAATATTTTGTGGGAGATGGAAAAAGAAGTGCAATTTGATTCCAAAATTTTGAAAAAAACAATTTTTAGAATTTACAAATAAAATTTGATGAGACTCTAGTTTTCACCATCTTCAAATTCCTCACAGTTTAGCCGCTATAGGTGCCCGAATGTGAAAATTTAGTTAAAAATAATAATTTCAGTGTCCAGTTTGGCCAAAAATTGTAAACCACTATTATGGGATCACCCGTTTACATGCATGGAGTTCAGTTTAGTTCAGTTCAATTCAATTTAGTTCAGTCCAGTATCAGTTTAGTTCAGTTCAGTCCAGTATTAGTTCAGTTCAGTTCAATCAGTATCAGTTTAGTTCAGTTTAATTCAATTCAGTTTAGTTATGGTTCAGTTATCTTCAGTTACATGTAGTTAGTTTCAGTTGAATTCTAGTTGACTTTGATTGCATGGCTAATGACTTCAGTTGCATGACAGATAACAGGTTGATACTTTCAGTTAACAGGGGATGATCTTTTATGCATGATGTTTGCATGAAAGGTGGAAAGATATGTTTCAGTTAAGAAAGATTGACTTGGACCCACTTTGGGCACCCAAGTTGGCATCTTGGAGTTAACACCTTTGGATGAGAAGATATTTACAAGGCTCAGTTAAGTGGGGCCCATTTGTGGGCACCAACTTTGAGGATAAGCTTCTAATATATCTTTGTAATCATCAATCAATCAAGACTTCATTTTGGGATGCCCAAATTGATGAAGGGCCTTGTTTGACATTGTTTTTCATAGAGAAACTCTACTTGCACCATTATGGCATAGATATTTGTGAGGATCTTTATCATCTTGTAATTGTCAACTCTTTGGAGTTTACAAGGCATATATTTGTCTATTTAATTGTAGTAGGTTGAAGAGAGTTTTATCAGAGTTTATTTATAGGTTGTGAAGAAGCAAGTTGAAGGAAAATGAAGCATACAAAGCAAAGATTGATACAATATTATTGTAATATTATTCTAAGGTTAAATAATTCAAGCACTATTGATTTTGGTGGTGGAGTTTTTCCCTGAAAGGGTTTCTCCACGTATATGTTGTGTCACTTCTATCTTCTTGTATCATTCTTCTACAATCTTCTGTCTACTTCTACAATTGGTTAAAATGAATTAATCAGATTAATCACCCACAAAAAAATTATGACAAAGAATACTTAGTTTAATCTACAGTCTCATAGGATTACAAGTTTAAAGCTACAAAATTTTCCTTCAATTTTTGACATTTTCTATTTGAGCAAGCTCATTGACCAGGAGGAAAGTATGATCATCATCAAGAAGCTTACCTGGTAACTCCTCAATTCCATTCACTAGGATGACATGATTTCCTTCAACATCTTCTTGTACTTGGTAGATATCATCGATAAAATATTTGATTTGTAACGCCCCACCATGAAACCCTAGAGGACGATGCAAACACAGTGGAAGCAAACAATTTTTTTTCTTAAAAATGTAATTAAACAAGTAAAGTGAACTACACTTAATGCATACATCCTCTAAAGTACGTGACAATGCTTACATTCGAATCACATAAATAACAACAGTAAACTAATCCATAGCATATTTAATAATTAAAACTCATGATATAAATAACATACATCCAAAGCATTAAACTCAACTCAACAGATACAAAGTACATTAAAGATTCTTTCATAGACTACATTCATTTAATATAACAGATACAAAACTCATTTCCAAAATGAGGACGATCATACAATAATGTTACAATTACAATTCAATACAAGAATCCTCTTCGAATACAACTGAGGAGTGATACATATACAAGGTATCCAACTGATACATAAGAACACAAGAGATAGTACATAGCAACTGGTACACGCGATCTCTCCACTATGGAAGTACCCACCATCACGAACATGAACTAGCCGAAGGCCCATCCCCCATGCTAGGAGATATAAAAGGACTTTCTAGGAAAAACCAACAACCTCTAGACATAGGAAATACACAAAACTAAACTACACAAGAACAACACATAACATAAGGTTACATTGCTTCCAGAATAAAAGAATCAAGTACATCCACTGAACAATACAACAGTTGTCATAGAGGGAGTGTCATCACAAAATTGCATGAGTTACCCTCTACTAACAGCATAAGGATCTGATAAAAAACCCAAGGGTAAACAAAGTTCACAAAACCCGATAATAAATATCAACCATAAAGCGTCTATAATATAAATACATTTAAATATAAATAATATAAAAACCAAATTACAAAATATATATATAAATATATTTATATATAATATATATAAATATATTTATATATAATATATATAATATATTATAAATAATATATATCATATAATATATATTATATTTTAAAAAAAACATATTAAAATATATCAAAATTGCAATACACAGGAGAGGGCAGACGAATGGTAAGAAAGCCATTTAAATGGCTGGTTGGGTGTGGGGATTGGGCTGCGTAGCCAACCCAATTAAGGGTTGCATTGCTATGGAAGGGAGCGTTGGGTGCTACCTCCACAATGTGCCTCCCTCAATATGGGGGCGGATGTGGGGGTAACCCCCTAGCCTCCATAAATTTTTCTTTCCCCTGTGTTTAATTCAATTTGTCGTACTACGATTCCCATCTGTTTTTTTCAATATAATTTTTTTAACAAGGATTATATATTCAAAACTGCATATATTTATATTTATATGTGTATGTATATTCTCCTCTATATATATATATCAACATGATTGCTCAAGAAGAGCAATTTTTTACAAAAATTATCTATAGGAAAACATTCACAATTTTATCAGAGGATTTCAATTTCAATCCCACAAAGATTTTCTAAATCTTCTAATGTATTTCCTCTAGAATTTCAATTGTTTAAGAGCAATTCCCTACAAAGGATCTAAATCTTCTACGTCAAAATTCAATTCCAAACAAAAAAAGCTTTCGACAATTTTCTATGGAAGCTATATACCTTGGAATTTATTCTACTACAATGCACAAAATAACTAAGAAATGAGAATGATAAAATACCAAGGACACCTCAAGATTAGCCAAAAGAGTGATATAACGAAAAGGAAAACAAATAAAATGAAATACAAATAGTTTCACCTTCCTTGCTATTGATATCTCTTTGATTGGCCCTTGCTTGGAATGATTTGTGTGCTCCTTAGATGATTGTTTGAGTGACTAAAATGCAAGATTCAATGTGCAATATGATCAAAAGAGATGACTAAATGATGGCAAAGAATTGAGGATATAAATTGGTAGCATGTAGTTATCAAATGGCTAAGTGTTGAAAATGCCCTTGAAGAGGGGGTATTTATAGGAGAATTTGAATTCTCTAGAGAATTCAACGGTCAAGATGCATCCAACAAGGCCAAGATGAAGGGCTATGGTGGGTTGAGAACCCACAAGCCCTCACATCTTGACATGTGAATGGTGAAGTGGCCAAGAGAAGATGAGATGTAAGTGAGGTGTCAAAAAGGTACATGAGGTGGAGGAAGGACATGCACCTTGGGGAGTGAGGAGATTTTCTCAAAAAGGGATTCATTTGTCCCCAAGTGGGAGTGAAAGGGATATTTGAAGAATTTTGGAATTCCTCAAAAATCTACATGGGAAAAGGGAAAGGTGGTTAAGGATATTGATCTAGAGGATAAAGGTGGGGGACGAAAAGGGTGGGACTTGGTCACGTGGAGATTGTCATGAGTCAAAGTTAGAAACTGGAAGAATAAGGTATGAATTAAAAGAATTCACATATAAGGAGAATCTGGGATAAATAAAAAAAGGAATTAAAATTGTGAAGAGTTGACAAGGTACTAGTGGGGTTTGTTGTCCCGGTAGTGGGGGATAAGTAGAGGGTTAGTGGGATTAAAATAATTTACAAAAGTTGGAGGGATGTGACACATCTAATCAAGGATTAGGCATGTGCACGTCATAATGGTTAGGGAAATGGATTAGGGTTAAATAGAAATGACATGTGATTAAATAAATATAATATTTATTTAATTTATTTGATGAAAAGAGGATTAAGGAGGGTAAGGTATTTAGATACCTTAGGGATTTGGCAGAATTAAAGATATTAATTAAATAATAGTAATATTACTTAACTCGGATGAGAGGATGTTTAGATGAAAAGTGATAAATTTGGATAAATTAAGTGTAGAGATTTGAATGTCACTGCATTTTGCCCTCTTTTGAGATGCTGGTATGAAGTAGCATCATTTTCCAAAATATTGAAATATAGAACCAGGAAGGGAGATGGTTAGATTGGAAAAGATGCCCAGTCATCCAAAGGGATGACTAGGAAGGGAGATGGGGGTGAAAGGTGAAGAGTAGAGATTGAGGAGTTGCCCCTCAGGGGACATGCGGGTTGAAGAGAACACGTGTGCTCTGAAATATATGATGATGCAAGGGGAGATGAGGGAAGATGATGCAAGGTGATGGGTAAGAGAGTAAGTGATATGGAGATGGATGAAGCACAAATAGATTTCAAAAGGTGATGTTGCCCCAGTCAAGGTACAAGCCAAAATGGGTTGATGATGGATGGAGTGTTGTCAATGAGGGAATGAAGGATCCCGAAACAACACGAGGATAGGGAACGATACATCCCACTGAGTGGTATTGATGAGGGAAGGATACATCCCAAAACACCACTAAAGGATAGGGAAAAATACCTCCCGATGATGATAATGAAAGTGTTGTTGATGACAGAAGGATACATCCCAAAACAACACCAAAGGGATAGGAAAGGATACTAATGGATGATGATGATGATGGGTCAAGGCTAGTAACAAGACTAAGAACAAGACCAAGGATATGATTAGATGATTCGGGCTAAATGGAATGGATGGGGATTGGATAGAGATGTGAAATAAGGATGAAGGATGAATGGATGGGGGGATACATGCAAGACGATAGAATGGAAAATGAAATGCAATCCTAATACAATTTTCCATCTTCAGAGCACTAATTTTCGCTATAGTATAAGACACCAAGTGCCAGGGTATGTGGAACCAAGGCGAATTAGTGTCTAATGCATAAAACAAACACACAGACAAGAAGGATACCCCAACACCCCAAAGTCACAAAGACCTTGGTCAGGCCAGGTATTGAGATAACCACAAGCACAAAAGGATGCCCCAGCATAACACAAGACCTCAGGGATCTTGGTGGGTACTACGTGGGACAACCAAGAAGACATAATAAAACAAAAAAGCAAGATATGCCCCTATGTTGACCAATAAAAACACACCATAATATGATGGATCATGGCGGCCTTGACAAGTGATGATAGGGATAAATAAAATCCAAAAGTATCAAAATATCACAATCAATTTCAAACATCTTTTGCCATAGGATCAAGGGGAGGGATGGGATTGATGAGGTCTGTTAGGAAGGATGCATCCTATTGAGACCGATGATGGGTACTAAGCTAAAAGATCGATATGACGTAAGATATTCAAAAATGATTGGATTTGATGATACAAGTAGCTCTTGTTTGTTGAGAACCAGCTAGATAAGTAAGGGCATAACTTGACGACATGACACAAGGGAGATAAGACATGAGATTGACACACCCTAAAGACCTAGGGGCTCGGGGGTCGATCAAAGATTAGCCTTGCCTACATAAAAGCTCAGAGCCCTCATAATTCGATAAAAGGCTGACGACTGACCAAGATGGAGACCTTGATGGATGGTAAAGATAGGATGGACAAAAGGAGTAAAGTGGATAATGGCGATTGATGAAAGACAATAGACGATAGATGATAAAGGAGCCCCGGGGGCTGATCAAGTGATCGACCTTGCTACGTGAAAGCGCAGGGGCAACGTAGTTCAACAAGACCAAAGGCAAACAATGGATAAAGGATGATAACATGATAGGATAAGTGGATAAAAAGATGGGACCGATATGACAAGATAGGATAGACCTGTTGGATTGGATAGGATGATGATGATCACATAAAGCTCAGGGATGGGATAGTTATCCAAAGCAGTAAAATGACTTGGGAGGATGATATGATAGATAAATGAGTGATGAAAAGTGATAGGGGATTGGAAAGATGTGCAAAAGAAGTAGGGGTGATGATGATGAGATAAATGGCATTAGGTTGCATAGGGGGAGGCCTATAGCCAGATACCAATGACAAGGGATTGTGAGATGGGATGAGGATAAAGATGAAAGAATGGATAGAGATATAGGGATGGGGGATGGAAGGGGTTGTTTGGAGGGATGGAAATATAAGGATTGGGAGATGAAGATAAAGATGGGGAGATGGAAGGTATGCTGTGATAAATGGATAGGGACAAAAGGATTGGGAGATGAAAGGGATGCTAGGATAGATGATTTCTCAAAGGATTATGTCACAAAGGAAGCAGATGCCCCCACTCTAGATATGTCATATATAAGGAGGCATGAGGGATAAAAGACAAGTGGATGGGAAAATAAAAAAGATAACTAGATGAGGATAGGATGGGTGACTAAGGAATATGTATACCAATAGGTGTCCAAAGCATGCATAGATAGGTGCCCCTATTTTGATCAAGATCACAAGAAGGATGGAGGGAATGGGAGATAAATGAGATATGATGGTAGGATGCGGAAGATAGGTGGGATGGGGGATTTATGAAGAGGACGGATAACAGGAAGATGGGTGCATAGCAGATGGAGGGAATGCATATCAAGAAGTTGCCCCCAAGTGCAGATGGGGATTTACGCATGACGCCTGTTTGCCAAGTTTTCATCATGGTACTTATCTAAGGCGCTTGTTTGCCAAGTTTTCACCATTGGACGAATTATTTTTCTTTACTATTTTATTTTTTTATTTTTTATTTATTTTTGTGGATTTTTTTACTTTTTGGATGTCATGCAGAAGGAGATGGGTAAGGATAAGTAAGTGGATAAGCAGATTTAGAAGACATGTGATAAGGATCAAGGTGTTATGAGCCCATGTTTGAAGTGACTGTTGGATGTTGGTACAACCGTATTAGGCTAAATGGATTACACATGAGGGTGAATTAGAGGGGTTTGATGGGGTTGATACATGGGATAATGGATGGGATGCTAGAAAGGGTATGGATAGAATGATGGGGTGGATATGTAATAGTGGATATGTGATGGGGAGATGTGTTTAGGACCAACATTGGCACATGTGGTGGTGGATGTGGAAAGATAATAGGATTAAGGGATGGAGAATGTGGGGATAATGGAGGAGATGAAATGGTGAATTTTGGAACATAAGGACCCAAAATAGACTTAGGAGATGAAAGGGGTGTATGATGAGCTTTTGGATTAGCGACTTTGGATGTTCTTACAGATTTTTTATGTGATGGCATTGCATCTTTTTTCTTTGGGATCCACATGGTTTTGATCTTTGCTTTGGTGGGCCTTTGCAACCTACAAATTTGATTTTGCTTTACTTTAACATGTCTTTTAGAGGGGACATGGGAAGCTTTTGATTCATGTGGATGTTTAGATTGATGCATTTTTTTTTAACAGCCAAAGTGCTTTTAGTATCAATGGCATGGGTGTGAGGAGATGGATGATGTGGAGTGATAGAGGTATGAGTATGGGGATTATGTGTAGATGGAGGATGTTTATGTAAGTGTCTTTGTTGATCCTGACTATGGGGTATGTGAGAGGGATGTTTATGATGGATGAGATGGATAGGTGATGAATGGATGAAAGGATGGATAGGATGAGATGGAGGAGGTGATCTTGGGATATACAAGCCCAAAATAGATGTAGGACCTAGAGGAAACAAAGGCATGGTAGATGGAGGATTGGAGATGGTAGATGGAGGGATGTAAGGACCCAAAATGGATGGAGCAGATGAAGGAGGAAGATGGACGGTTGTTTTGAGGTGATACAATAGAGGAGGAGGGATGGCCACATATGATCTGGTGGTGCGATGGGAAGAGCCGATATTTCTTTTAGAAAAGGCTCATTGAGGACGTCTAGAGGTTGTACCAAAAATTTTGGATTGCGAGTCGTGAGTAGTACATCCAAGACCTTGCGGATACAAATGTTCTTTAGCTTGGATGGGCTCTATAATACCTTGCTCATGAAGGCCTAAACCTTTTCCTTGATAGTTCATTCTTTTGAGTATTCGATCTAGGACAAGATTTTTGTTATTCTGGAAGAATGATGCGAGTTCATTATTAGGTGGAAGAGGAGGGTTGGTGTATATGCTTTGTTTTTCTTCTGCAAGGAGACCACCATGGAGGAATGTGAGAGGACCAAGGTGATATGCAAGTGGTGTGGGGATAGCATTTTTAGGAAATGATGGGGGATCATGAGAAGGAGATGATGGGGTAGCAACATCAGGAGAGGGAGTAGGGGCCATGATAGGATCTGGATTTGTGGTAGTAGGCTCATGCGATGGAGATGGAGATGGAGCAGTGCAAGCTTGAATGAAAAGGGGATCATGAGATTGAATGGATGGGAGACTGTGATCTTGAGGTGGACTAGATGGGATGGTAGGATCTTGATCTGGAGAAGGGGATATGCTAGCATGCTTTGGATTAGACTCTTGGCGTGACTCATCGTGTGCAGGAGGCATGGTAATGGAGTCTTGTTGGGACTCTTCAAGTGGGGAAGATGGAGGGATGAAAGATTCATGAGGTTCATTGGAATGGGTTTTGGTGCCACTAGGAGTGGGAGGAGTGGATTGGAATTGGGTGTCTTCGATGGATTCGGTGGTTCTCATAGTAGGAGATGTGGGTTCAATGGATTTAGTGGGTTCAATGGTTTCAATGGTTTGATCAGTGCTATGGGTGGTAACAACAATGATAGGTGTAGTATGGAGAAGGCTCTCATCACTAGTTACCGTGGATGATGGATTGGGATGGCGTGGTTCCATGACTTCAAGATGTGGAGTTGGGGGTGGCTTCTTTGTAATGAGTCCTTGGAGAACTTCTGAAATGAGAGACTTGCATATGGTTGGCTTGGCTAGGGTGGTAGAAATGGATGAGGGATTATGGATTGGTGGACTAGGTTAGGTGGAGGAATGGATCAAAATGGTGGACTATGAGTAGATGGGGGATTAGGATTGGATGGAGGACTAGGAGTAGATGGATGAATGGGATTGGATGGACTAGAGTAGATGGAGGACCAGGGATGGGATGGAGGGGTTAAGGATATGGAGTGGTGGAATGGGACATGGATTGTGGATGGACAAGAGGATAGGTGGAGGGGACAAGAGGATGGGGATGGACAATAGTATGGATGGTGGACAGTGGATATGGACATGTGGATGGCGGACAAAATGGGAAAGAGGATTAGGATAGGGGGTCATGTATGGGGAATTGTAATAGGAATATTGTGATGGAAGATGATGATAAGAAGATGTGGATGTTGAATAAGAGGATGGTGTAGATGGGGAAGGGGAAGGTACTAGATACCCCTTGTAAAAGGTAGCATAAGGAACATGATTAGGCTTAATTAGATTTTGGAAAGTGGGTGGAAAGAGCTTACTAGAGATGATAGTGTCAAGGGGATCTATGTCGTATACCTCTTGATCAACCAAACTTTCGTTATCAGTGTCGACATAATTAGGGTTTCCCTTGACCACTATTGATGGATGATGAGGATTCATGATGATGAAAGGATAAAGAGGATGGATAAAAGATTTTGGATGGAAAAAAATTAAAGCTCAAATTGGGATTTTGGTCAAGCTCAGATCAAGATTAGACAAAAGCTCGGATTAGGATGATTGGATGATGCGATGGGATTGATTTTGATAGGATTTCGTAGACAGATGATTGGATCGGGTAGATTATTTGATAAATTTGATTAAAGTACTAGATCAATTTGATTGGATAGGATCAAATGATTAGATGATGTTGATTGGATAATTGTGATTAGATGAAGATGATTGCATGTATCTGATTAGAGGAATGTATTGGTTTGATTAGATAGGAAGAAACAAAAAGGTACCATTAGATAGAGCTCAAAAAATTGAGCAATTTTGGTTTTTGAACGAAGTTGATTCAACGTACATTTTGTAAATGACAGTCCTGGGAAGTTAGGGGTGTGTCCACCCTGTGATGCAGGGCGTGGCCACCCTAGGATGGTCAAATTATTGATAATAGGAAATGGAAAGTACCACTGGATATATCTTGAAAAACTAAGCAACTTTTGTTTTTGAACGAAGTTGATTTGATGTACGGTTTGTAAATGATAGCCCCGGGAAGTTAGGGGCGTGTCCACCCTGCGATGCGGGGCGTGGCCACCCTGGGATGGTCAAATTCTTGATAGGAGGAAATAGAAGGTATCACTGGATAGAGCTTGAAAAATTAAGCAACTTTGGTTTTTGAACGAAGTTGATTCGACGTACGGTTTGTAAATGACAGCCCTGGGAAGTTAGGGGCATGTCCACCCCATGATGCGGGGCGTGGCCGCCCTGGGATGGTCAAATTCTTGATAGGAGGAAACAAAAGGTACCACTAGATAGAGCTTGAAAAATTAAGCAACTTTTATTTTTGGACGAAGTCAATCCGATGCACGATTTGTAAATGACAGCCTCAGGAAGTTAGGGGCGTAGTTAGCTTTCTGCAGTAAAACAGAGGGCGTTGCGTAAAAAGGGGCACTGTGTAAAAATGGGGCACTATGTAAAACTGGGGTGCTGCGTAAAAATGGGGTGCTTCGTAAAAATGGGGCGTTGCGTAAAAGCGGGGCAATCACAGAAAATGGGGCTACCGCTACGCCATGTAAAAGCTACCGTGACAAACCCGGCATTGGCGTAGTGCGCTGTGAAAAGGTGCCAATAAAACCGTGCTGTGTAAAAATGGGGCGTTGCGTAAAAGCGGGGGTGCTGCGTAAAAGTAGGGGCACTGCGTAAAACTGGGGCACTGTGTAAAAGCAGGGCACTGTGTAAAAATGGGGCGTTACGTAAAATCGGGGCGCTGCGTAAAAGCGGGGCGCTGCCACCTTTCTGCGCTGATTATGAGTGGTGTTTGGTGATGTAAATAGTAAAAATTATGGCATTTGCTAAGTGAGGGTATAGAATTTTGAATGAAATATGAGGAAATTAGAATGAACGGGCATATTGAAGATGATTGTGGAGAATGAGTGGGGATTTAGAATGGTTAAACAAAGATTTGGAATGATGAGATAGAAGTTTAAACGGATCAAATAAAGGTTTCAGGAGGCTTAGATTGACAAAATGGAAGTTTAGGATGGTGAGGTAATGGTTGGGAACGATTAAATGATGGTTTAGAAGCTAAACGAATCCAAATGGGATGATTTCGGGTGCTCAGAAGGGAAAATCTGCCCCTCTGCAGTAAAGATCAGGGCGTTGACGCAAAATTAGGGGCGTAGTCAACAAAATCAGGGGCGTTGACAACATTCTGCAGTAAATCAGGGGCGCTATTGTCTTTCTACAGTAAAATCAGGGGCGTTGCCGCCTTTCTGCAGTAAATCAGGGGCGCTGCCGCCTTTCTGCAGTAAGAAAAAGTTTGGTTTTGATGGCAAAGGCTATGACAAGGACGCAAAATGATAAAGTAAGGCCAAAGTATCAAAGATTTCACAGATTTTTCACAAGAAAACACTTCAAGCAAGCACAATCCTATGATTAATATTAAGGGTATGGCAAGGGAAAGTCTTAATCTAGGATGCACAAGGCTTCTAGGGAGTCCTCAATATACTCTCGGCATGTGAGGCACAACCGTGAACACCAGTCCGTCACAAGCATGAGTCGGAAACCCCAGCGAGATACTGAAAGGCTCGGACCAACTCTTCACGTCTATCTAGGTATCACCCTAGCTTTGACGCTCTGCCAATTACAATGTGACTGGATTGGGGTACAACTTTCGTTCTCCCCCCTTTATATACCCCATCGGTACACGTGGTTGGAATCATCCCTTGGGGTGATGAAATCCCCAAGCAGGTCCCACTAAAAAGAAGACACTAACCGTTTCCAACTACTCCCCAGGTTCACACGAAGTGCAAGGGGAAAGTGAAAACAAATTAATGCCCCATTGGGTAACACAAGAACAAACAATCACAACAAGCAATGAAATTTATTCCCCCTAATTAGACTATGTTCCAAAACAACAAGGATAATTTTTAAAAATCTAATTAAATAGATGACCCTGCAAACAAATGTTAGCTATCTTTTTCTTCACTCTTGATCAATTATGCCCTAATACGCTACAAAACGTTAGCGAAAAACAACAATATCCTTGCCAAAACAATGTTAAAGGGTTACTACTTGAAAATAGCAAAAAACGAGAGCGAAAACGAAGCCAAAATGCTATTTTGGGGCGCTGCCGCCTTTCTGCAGTGAACAAGAGGGCGCTGCCGCCTTTCTGCAGTAAAATGGGAGCGTTGCCGCCTTTCTGCGGTAAGGTAGAGGGCACTACTGCCTTTCTATTATAATATGCAAAATAACTTAAAATACAAGTGATAAAAGACCAAGGACACCTCAAGATTAGCCAAAAGAGTGGTATAACGAAAAGGAAAATGAAATGCGAACAGTTTCGCCTTCCTTGTTGTTGATATTTCTTTGATTGGCCCTTGCTTGGAATGATTTGTGTGCTCATTAGATGATTGCTTGAGTGACTAAAATGCAAGATTCAATGTGCAATATGATCAAAAGAGATGACTAAATGATGGCAAAGAATTGAGGATATAAATTGGCAGCATGTAGTTATCAAATGGCTAAGTGTTGAAAGTGCCCTTGAAGAGGGGGTATTTATAGGAGAATTTGAATTCTCTAGAGAATTCAACGGTCAAGATGCATCCAACAAGGTCAAAATGAAGGGCTATGGTGGGTTGAGAACCCACAAGCCCTCACATCTTGACATGTGGAGGGTGAAGTGGACAAGAGGATATGAGGTATAAGTGAGGTGTCAAGAAGGAACATGAGGTGCATGAAGGACATGCACCTTGGGGAGTGAAGAGATTTCCTCAAAAAGGGATTCCTTGTCCCTAAGTGGGAGTGAAAGAGACATTTGAAGAATTTTGGAATTCTTCAAAAATCTACATGGAAAAAGGAAAGGTGGTTGGGGATATAAATGTGAATTAATTCACATTCCTAAGAGGATCTAGAGGATAAAAGGCGGGCTCCAAAAAGGTGGGACTTGGTCACATGTGGAGATTGTGACAAGTCCAAGGTTTTAGAAGCTTTGGAAGGATAAAATGTGAATTAAAAATTCACATATAAAGGAGGGGAATCTAGGAAGAATAAAAATGAATTAAAAATTCCTTGGAGAATGATTAGGCTTAATTAATCAGTAATTAGAAGATAAATGAGGATTAGAAGCCAACTTACAAAAGTTGGAGGATGTGACACATCCTAATCAAGGATTAGGCATGTGCACATCCTTAATGAAGAAATTAGGAGATGGATTAGGATTAGATGAAAATAACATGTGAGAAATTAAATAAATGTAATATTTATTTAATTTATTTGATGAAAAGAGGATTAAGGAGGGTAAGGTATTTAATTATTAATTAAATACCTTAAAGATTTGGCAAAATTAAAGATATTAATTAAATAATAGTAATATTACTTAATTAACTCGGATAGAAGGATGTTTAGACGAAAAGTGATAAATTTGGATAAATTAAGTGTCCAAATTTGGATGTCTACATTTTTCCCCTCTCTGAGATGGTGCTATGAAGTAGCATCATTTCAAAGAATATTAAAATATAGAAACTAGAAGAAGATGGTTAGATTGGAAAAGATGCCCCAATCATTAAAGGGATGACTAGGAAGAAAGATGATGGGGCTGAAGATGAAGAGTAGGGATTGAGGATGCCCCCTCGAGAGGACATGCGGGTTGAAGAGAACATGGATGTGCTCTCGAAATGGATGAGATGAAGAAATGGGAAATGAGGAGGAGGATATAAAGGAATGGATATGAAAGAATGAAAAGGCGTCAGGAGGTTGGGAAACAAAAATGGATGCAAAGATGAAGACGATGTTGCCCCAATCAAGGTACAAGCCAAAAGGGGTTGAGGATGGATGGAGTGTTGTCAATGAGGATAGGGAATGATACATCCCAATGAGTGGTATTGATGAGGGAAGTATACATCTCAAAACACCATTAAAGGATAGGGAAGAATACCTCCCGATGATGATGATGATGATGAAAGTGTTGTTGATGAGGGAAGGATACATCCCAAAACAACACCAAAGTGATAGAAAAGAATACCTCCCGATGATGATGATGAAAGTGTTGTTAATGAGGGAAGGATACATCCCAAAACAACACCAAAGGGATAGGGAAGAATACCTCCCGATGATGATGATGAAAGTGTTGTTGATAAGGGAAGGATACATCCCAAAACAACACCAAAAGGATAGGGAAGGATATTAATAGATGATAATGGGTCAAGACTGGTAACGAGATTGGGGACAAGACCAAGGATTAAGTGATTAGGTGATTTGTACGAGATTGAACAGATGAGGAGAAGATTGATATGTGAGATGGAGAGAAGGATCTTAAGATTTGGAAAGCTCAGATTAGGGGTTTGGTTAAGCTCAGATTGGGATAAAATTAAAGTTCAGATGAGGATTGGATTGAAGACTAGAATGATTGAAGGAAATGATTGGATTGATTCTGCACTGAGTTCTGGGGTTTAGAGGGCGTAAGGTGTTGACAATCAATTTTTTTCCAGATTTGGAAATTTTTAAAAATTGTCAAATTTTGCCATTTTAGGAAACCTCAGGGATGTACTTTTGGGAGTCCAAATTTTTTCCAAGAAATACCCAATATTGAGATGGGATGAATTGCCAACTAACATCCCAAAGTGGAGATATGCATTTCGAGTTATGAGCTAAAACAATTTTTCAAAATGCTAGAAAAAAATATTAAATTGCAATTTTGAGGGTCAAGATGAAAGTTTGAGGCCCCGAAAATAGGCCAAAATGGGTTCCAATAGATTTCAAAGAAACTAGTTGGAAATCCACTTGTTATCGCGTAATGCAACTACCCGTCAAATTTCAGCTCAAATGGACACCCGAGTCAAAAGTTATGGCCTCCGAAAGTGTTGGTATAAAAATCAAAAATCAATTTTGAAAATTTCAACACATGGGTCTTGTTTGTTAGGAAAAATGAGAAAATGGGTCAGAATTGGTTTGGAAAAAAAAGTCAAAATTCAACGGGAAATTGGGGGGAAAAAGTTGGGGCGGGGCGGTTCCACCCTAGCAGGGGGTGGAGCCACCCCACTGCGGTTGGGGGCGAAGCCGCCCCAGAATGGGGCAGAGCCGCCCCATTGCTGCTGGGGCGGAGCTGCCCCGGCAGGGGGAGGAGCCGCCCTGACTGGGGGTGGAGCTGCCCCACTGCGGCTGGGGCGGAGCCACCCCGGCCGAGGGTGGAACCGCCCCACTGCGGGTGGAGCGGAGCCACCCCGGTCGGGGGCAGAGCCGCCCCACTGCGGTCGAGGCGGAGCTGCCCTGGCCGGGGGCGGAGCCGCCCCACTACAGCCGGGGTGGAGCCACCTCGGCAGAGGGCGAAGCTGCCTTGGTAGGGGGCGGAGCTGCCCCATGCGGCCAGGACAGAGTTGCCCCAACACTAGGCGAAACCAACCCAATAGGGGGGGCAAGAAAAGAAGAAGGCAAGATGTAAGAGAAATGATGAAAAGATAGGAAAAAAAGATGGAGAGATGGGGGGATTGTGAAAAAGGACGAATAAATGCAAAATGATAAAATAGAAAATGAAATGCAATCCTAATGCAATTTTCCATCTTTGGAGCACTGATTTTTGCTATAGCATAAGACACGTTACACCAAGGTATGAAGGACCAAGGCAAATTAGTGTCTAAGGCATAAAACAAACACAACAGACAAAAAGGCTATCCCAACACCTCAAAGTCACAATGACCTTGGTCGGGCCAGGTATTGAGATAACCACAAGCACAAAAGGATGCCCCAGCATAACACAAGACCTCAGGGATCTTGGTGGGTACTACGTGGGACAACCAAGAAGACACAATCAAGTAAAAGATCAAGATATGCCCCTATGTTAACCAATCAAAACACACCATAATATGATGGATTATAGTGGCTTTGACAAGTGATGATAGGGAGCTCAAATAATAAACAAAAGTCAAAAGCATCAAAAGATCACAATCAATTTCAAACGTCCTTTGCCATAGGATCAATCAGGGGGATGGATGGGATTGATGAGGTCTGTTAGGAAGGATGCATCCTGTTGAGACCAAAGATAATGGATATGAAACTGAAAGATTGTTATGACATGGGATGTTCAAAATCGATTGGAACTCATGATACAAGTGGATCTCATTTGTGAAGAATGAGAGTGAAAATGAAGCCAAAATGTTGTTTTGGGGCACTGCCGCCTTTCTGCAGTGAACAAGAGGGCGCTGCTGCCTTTCTGCGGTAAGGTAGAGGGCGCTGCCGCCTTTCTGCAGCAAACTTTGTCAGATTTTTAAGAAAAAAGGAAAGTTGTGCCCCTCCCACTACAAGAAAAGTGTTAGAAAATCCTTCTAAATATATCCCTAATCGCAACAAACGTGTTAGAAGGAATAAAACTTTCAGATGTGGGGTGTTGCCGCCTTTCTGTAGTGGCCAAGAGGGCGCTGCCACCTTTCTATGGTAAACTTTGTCAGATTTTTAATAAAAAAATAAATTTGTGCCCCTCCCACTGCAAGAAAAGTGTTAGAAAAACCTTCTAAATATATCCCTAATTGCAGCAAACGTGTTAGAAGGAATAAAACTTTCAGATGTAGGGCGCTGCCGCCTTTTTGCAGTGGCCAAGAGGGTGCTGCCGCCTTTCTGTAGTAAACTTTGTCATATTTTTAAGAAAAAAGGAAAGTTGTGCCCCTCCCACTACAAGAAAAGTGTTAGAAAATTCTTCTAAATATATCCCTAATCGCAACAAACGTGTTAGAAGGAATAAAACTTTTAGATGTGGGGCGCTGCCGCCTTTCTGTAGTGGCCAAGAGGGCACTGCTACCTTTCTATGGTAAACTTTGTCAGATTTTTAAGAAAAAAAGAAAGTTGTGCCCCTCCCACTACAAGAAAAGTGTTAGAAAATCTTTCTAAATATATCCCTAAAGACAACAAATGCGTTAGAAAAAGGTAAACTTTCAAATGCGGGGCACTGCCGCCTTTCTGCGGTGAGGCAGAGGGCGCTGCCGCCTTTCTGCGAGTTTTTCCTGCAAAATTCTTAACCAAAAGGGGAGGTTAAATGCAAGACCCGTTTGTGGGTCCCACCGGGCGTGCCAAAAATGTATACCTTAGAATTTATCCTACTACAATGCACAAAATAACTAAGAAATGTGAATGATAAAATACCGAGGACACCTCAAGATTAGCCAAAAGAGTGATATAACGAAAAGGAAAACAAATAAAATGAAATACAAACAGTTTCACCTTCCTTGCTGTTGATATCTCTTTGATTGGCCCTTGCTTGGAATGGTTTGTGTGCTCCTTAGATGATTGCTTGAGTGACTAAAATGCAAGATTCAATGTGCAATATGATCAAAAGAGATGACTAAATGATGGCAAAGAATTGAGAATATAAATTGGTAGCATGTAGCTATCAAATAGCTAAGTGTTGAAAATGCCCTTGAGGAGGGGGTATTTATAGGAGAATTTGAATTCTCTAGAGAATTCAACAGTCAAGATGCATCCAATAAGGCCAAGATGAAGGGCTATGGTGGGTTGAGAACCCACAAGCCATCACATCTTGACATGTGGATGGTGAAGTGGCCAAGAGAAGATGAGGTGTAAGTGAGGTGTTAAAAAGGTACATGAGGTGGAGGAAGGACATGCACCTTGGGGAGTGAGGAGATTTCCTCAAAAAGGGATTCCTTGTCCCCAAGTGGGAATGAAAGGGACATTTGAGAAATTTTGGAATTCCTCAAAAATCTACATGGGAAAAGGAAAGGTGATTGGGGATATTCCTCAAAATTCACATTCCTAGGATGATCTAGAGGATAAAAGGTGGGCTCCAAAAAGGTGGGACTTGGTCACATGTGAAGATTGTGACAAGTCCAAGGTTCTAGAAGCCTTGGAAGGATGGAATGTGAATTAAAACTACATATAAAGGAGGGAATCTAGGATAAATAAAAAGGAATTAAAAATTCCTAGGGGAAGATTGACAAGGTACTAATTATGTTTGATAAGTAATTAGAGGATAATTAAGGGTTAATTAGGATTAAAAGCCAACTTGCAAAAGTTGGAGGATGTGACACATCCTAATCAAGGATTAGGCATGTGCACATCCTTAATGAAGAGATTAGGAAATGGATTGGGATTAGATGAAAATGACATGTGAGAAATTAAATAAATGTAATATTTATTTAATTTATTTGATGAAAAGAGGATTAAGGAGGGTAAGGTATTTAATTATTAATTAAATACCTTAGGGATTTGGCAGAATTAAATAATAGTAATATTACTTAATTAATTCGGATAAGAGGATGTTTAGATGAAAAGTGATAAATTTGGATAAATTAAGTGTCCAAATTTGGATGTCTACAGAAGCTTCTAAGAATTCACGACAATTTTCCAAACAATCTTTCAAACTTACAAAATAAAATTAAAGCTTCTACAAAATTAACAAATCCTCTTGTACATACAATCTTTCAATTTTTATAAAATAAAGCAAGAATTCTACAAAAATACATAATCTTCTTGCATAGAAAAAGATTGCAAAATAAATTAAAACAAGAAAGAACCTGTTTCCGAATGTTTGAAGAAATGAAGTTTGAAGAAGAGTCTTTCCTTCAGATTCCAATTTTCCAAAGCTTCTACCAAAATAACCACTTCCAAAAATATGCAAAACAATAACCAGAGCCAAGAACTTCCCAAGAATACTTTTCCCCAAATTTTTCAACAAATAATTTCCCAAAAATAATTTTTTCCTCATTCCCGTGAAGTAACCTCTTTCCTCTTCCAATTAATGCAATTATTCTCAACAAAAATTTTAAATTAATTTTTCTTAACACTTGTCAAAAATAAAATATCCTTTCAACAACTCACATATATTTCCTCTAAGATATTTATGCATTGTAATAATTCAAATTCACATATAATTTCTAATTAAATTTAATCTAATTAATTTAATTACTTTATAAAATAAATTTAATCACAAAGATTAAATCACTTTACAAAATAAAATTAATTTAATTAATTATATCAAACATAAAGCTTCTAACAACATTAATCAATATTAATTAAATAATCACTAAAAACATTTTAAGCATTAATTAATTTCCCATAGAACATACCTTTCAAAATAAATAAACAACAAGGCAAACGTGGACAACATATTAACAAAGCATACCGAAACAAGGATTGACGACACACTATGACTAGGGTTGTGGCTTGACAAAGAAATCTCATTACTATCTCCCAATCAACAATACCGTTGGGCAATGGACACACTCAAACCTGTGAATCCAGGTGGAGACGATGTCCTGTACTTGTTTACTCAACATACAAATTAGAGTACACATTCATAATAGTCGAGGCACTAGGAAAGGAACTCTAGCAATCATATCTCATTCTTGTATTTCCCTATACGTTCAGCGATACAATGCCGCCCTTTCCACCTATCCTCACAAAATGCTACTACATCACTTAACTACCCAATAAATCTTTGCATCATAATAATAATAAAACAATGTGCATCATACTCACAAAAGTGCCATCAGAAGCTCTTGTTCCATCTTCCTCTTCAGATTCCTTAGTTAGACTACCTACACATACCAAGTGAGAACGCAGGGGCACTACATCCTCCCCCTCTAAAACTTGACTTATTCCTGGAAGTCACAAGGCTCAAAATGAAAACATAAACCCATTAGTCCCAAAATTTCTCTAATCTATAATTAATGTATATCCTCTTTCTGAATCATTACAATTAAAATCACTATCTGACTACACATTTGAAAATAATATATTTCTAACCACCTTTATTTAGAAATCCATACATTTCATACAATAAAATACTTGATTTTAACACTAATAAATATAGTAGGTACTCCAATTAACTCAATTTTCCATTCCCAATACAAACATCTTCAAAATCTCATACAAAGAAAACACATCATATGATTACTTGATATTAAAAAATACACACCATCTCATATTTTCAGAAACATATAAAAGTATTCAATTCCAAATGCATTACCATTTCTTTTTCTTTACCCTTCACTTACAACTCCTCTTCTAGTACACTGGTAAGCAATCGATACAATAGAATGCTACATTTCCATAAACAACATAAATACACCCACAAACACACATTTGTATCCATTAACCGTTATTGACAAACAAGACATTCCACTTCATTCATTTTACAACACTAAATCTCATGAAATATCAACAAAAGATCAAAATTTTACACTTTAAAGAAGCATGGGATTACAATCTATCATTTCATAAGTACTATTTACCTGATTAACTTACATTGTTCACA
>VDFB02169855.1:65163-123951 GCA_007258455.2 Sequoia sempervirens | reverse complement strand
TTCCAAAGCTTCTACCAAAATAACCACTTCCAGAAAGAAACAAAACAATAACCAGAGCCAAGAACTTCTTGAGAATACTTTTCCCCAAATTTTTCAACAACTAATTTCCCAAAAATAATTTTTTCCTCATTCCCGTGAAGTAACCTTTTTCCTCTTTCATTAATGCAATTATTCTCTCTGAGAAATCATTCTCAACAAAAATCTTAAATTAATTTTTCCTAACACTTGTCAAAAATAAAATATCCTTTCAACAACTCACATATATTTCCTCTAATATATTTATGCATTTTAATAATTCAAATTCACATATAATTTCTAATTAAATTTAATCTAATTAATTTAATTAATTTATTAAATAAATTTAATCAAAAATATTAAATCACTTTACAAAATAAATTAAATTTAATTAATTAAATCAAAAATAAAGTTTCTAACAACATTAATCAAGAGATTAATCAATAATTCAATAAATTTTTTTAAGCATTTAATTAATTTCCCACCAATATATCTCCTCCTTCAAAATAAAATAAAACAAGGAAAGTTTTGGACAAATATAACAACAAAGATAAAGGTAACTAAAAGTGGTTTTCATCAACATTTTGATAGTGTAAAAGAGGACTATAGGTATGGTTTTAAAACCAGTGGTTCTATCCAAGGGGTTTGATCTGCTGTAGTCGCATTTCAAACCTCTCTTCAATTGGAATCCTTAAATAATATTTCTTGCTATTTAAATCCAACATCTTCTAAAAATATGTGATTTCAGCAAAAAATAGGATCTCCAAGAAATTGTAAACCAATATTATAGGATCGCCCTATCAAATCCTATGTTGCAGCCAATTTTGTAGGAATGGTTGATATTGTGACAATCGGGGTAGTATCAGTCATGATAGCTCCAGTGGACTACAAACCAAGTGGATTTTGCAAAGACTCATTCATGAACTTGTGAAATTCAACCTCTAAAGAGATATCAAAAGATGAAGATGATAAACTTGGAATGGATGAGGGAGAACTCAAAGAAACATCAATAGTTTTTTCATTGGAAACAATAGGAGGGGTGGTAAGGACTGTTGATACTGAAGGGGGAATGGAAACATCCATTGCATGTAAATTTGTGGGAGGAGGTGGTGGAGTAGTAGGATTTGAAGAGGCATGAGAGATATTGGTAATAATAGGCGATGATGTTTGGGGAAGGTCTTCAACAATATTCTCATGGGGAGATAGAGGTTGTTCATCATCATGCCTTAGTTTCTCTTCATTACCTTCTTCTTCACCTTCATCTTCTGTAGTTCTTCCTCTTCTTCCTCTTCTTTAGATTCTTCACTTTTGTCCCCTTCTTCTGATTCTTATACATATGTACAATTCATATATCATGTCACAATTACATATTTTCACGATAAAAGAGAGATTTACTCAACCAACATAAGTAAAAATAGATAATTCCCACTGAAATGATGTAAATAAAATCACATAATATTAAAATTTATAGATAAAAAAAATTATGAACATAATATAGAACTAATATATAATCTCATTTTTCGTGAAATTTATAATTTTATTACTTTTGTATTTTTCCTTTAGATTAAATAATATCTTTATTTAAAAATGAAAGGAAATTAGAGTACCAGAAACAATTTCCTACACCATTCTTGAGAAAAGATTATGCAAAATTTAAAAACTTGATCAAGTAGTTACAAAAAATCCAAAAGCATAGCACATTCAAAACATAAAATAAATAGTGAAACAAAAAACACCAGATATACGTGTGAAAAACCCTTTTAGGAGAAAAACCCCACTCCAAAGCTTGCTCAATGTATTTCAAATCCAACAACAAGATTACATACACTTGCAAAGCAAGTCTTTTACATGAGTATCACTAGTTAACAACTTTGGAAAAATTTCGGCAGCATAACAATACCTGCAAACTCTATATCCAAAACTACTCCTCAAGCCTTCAATTTATAGACCTCTAGCAATACAAGAAACCACTAGTGGTTTACAAAACCATGTGCTTGGCTTCTCCAAAAAGATTCCAATCTAAAAATAAGCTCTTACATCCAAAATGAAAACCCCCATTTTTGAGCCTTACAAATGTCATAAATTTTGTCATAATATGCCTAAAAATAGGACTTTCATAATATACCACTATGTGGGCATTTTATGACACCTAATAAACCAATTTTCAAAGCACCAACAATGTGTAACGGCTATAGGAAAATATTAAATGAAAATAACTATTATGGGAAATATGTAGCAAGGTTGGGACACCTCATTTCCCAACATTCTCCCACTTGTCAAATACCTTGCAAGGGCCAAGGGAAAAACACCATCATGGATTAATTGCTAGGGGCCAAAAGGCCCATAGACTTGGAACACCACCTAAATTTTGTTGTGCTCACAGGCTTAGTTAATGCATCTGCAACATTCACTACTGTCTCTACCTTTTCCAGCTTCACCTTGCCATCCTTTACCATATCTCTCATGAAGTGATACTAAACATTAATGTGTTTGGTCCTAGCATGAAAATTTGAGTTCCTCGCAAGGAAGATTGCACTCTGACTGTCACAATAAATTGTAACTGCACCCTATTTCAATCCAATATTTGAACACAAACACTTTAGCCAAATGGCTTCTTTATAGGAATGAGTAGTTGCCATATACCCAGCCTCAGTAGTGGACAAAGCAACCACAACTTGTCACTTGCTCATCCAACAGATTGCACCACCATTAAGAGTAAACACATATGCACTGGTGGACCTTCTGCTATTGGCATCACCAACCCAATCTGAATCCACAAAACCATGAATACTTAGGGAATGTTGATCTCATGTACCATGAAAAAATATAGAGTACTTTGTTGTACCCCACAAATATCTAAAGACCCTCTTAACTGCATCCCAATGCACTCTTCTGAGATTAGACATAAAACAAGAAAGAACTCCAATTGCTTGGGCAATGTTTGGTCTTATACAAACCATAGCAAACATTAAGCTTCCAATTGCACTCTGGTAAGGAACTTTGCTCATGTCTTCCATCTCTGATGGGGATGTAGGACATTGTGAAATAGAGAGCTTCGTTACCAATGTAACAAGAACACAAAGTGGTTTACAATCTTGCATGTTGAACCTTTGCAAAATAGAACAAACATACTTACTCTGGCCAAGCCATAGCTTTTTGTTCTCACAATCTTTCTGATCTCCATCCCAAGTATGTGTTTTTCTGTACCAAGATCTTTCATTTCAAATTTTATAGAGAGCTAATATTTCAATTCTGCAATCAAACCTTTGCCTTTCCCAATAAACATCATGTCATCAGCATATAAAGCAATTACTAGGAAACAATCACCATCATATTTAAAATATACATAGTGATCAGATTTAGACCGCACAAATCCCAAACTCAATACATATGTATCAAACTTCTAGTACCACATCCTAGGACTTTGTTTAAGGCCATATAGAGATTTTTTAACTCACAAACCAACTTGCTTTTACCTTTTACAATGTAGTGCTATAGCTATGTTATATAAATTTCTTCCTCCAAATCACCATGAAGAAATGTAGTTTTCACATCCATTTGTTCCACTTCTAGATCATAAGTTGCTGCAATAAATAACAAAAAATGAATGGATGTCATTTTAGCATCAGGAGAAAAAATCTCACCGTAATCAATACCCTCAACCTGAGAGTATCCCTTCGCAACCAACCCTACCTTATACTTTTCAGCATTTCCATCTAAACCAATATTTTTCTTAAACACCCATTTACATCCAACAGGTTTTTGACCCTTAAGCAATGGTACAAGGTCCCATGTATCATTCCTTTTAAGAGCTGCCATTTTTTCATCCATGGCTATTTTCCAGGACTCTACATCATTCTTGCCAAAGCCTCTTGCACAGATCTCAGTTCATCAATGTCAGTACTCAAAGCAAATATACACTTCCAATCATCAAGTGAATACCCATACCTTTGATGTGGTTGCCTTTTCCTTGTAGACCTTCGAACAAGCTGAGGTGGAGGTTCTTCCACTTCTTCCTCCTCTTCTGAAGATTCAAAGCTTGACGAGCTCTCCTCAACTTCTTGTCTATTTTAGGGTCTTGATTCAACTTCTTCAGGTGTAGAAGGAATTTGAACCACATCCTTTTTCTATTTAATTTCTTTATGCTTTTCTGGCTAAAAAGTAATAGGAAAAGATTTAATCTCTCTATAAATAACACTTTTGGAATAAATTACCTTTTGTACAACAGGGTCCCAAAGCTTGTATCCTTTCACACCATAGTTGTAGCCAATGAAGATACATTTGACAACCTTAGAATCCATTTTTTTTCTTTTCTCCTTAGGCACATGTGCATATGCCTCACAACCAAAAATTCTCAGATTTCTGAGTGAAGGCTTTTTCTCCGACCTTGCCTCCATTGGCGTTTTATCAACAAGTGTTGATGTAGGAGATCTATTTACCAAATAACAAACAATGGCAACAACTTCAGCCCAAAAATTTTGTTCTAGATCAGCTCCACTCAACATGCTCCTAGCCTTCTCCATCAATGTTCTATTCATTCTTTCTGCAACACCATTTTGCTGCGAAGAATGCAAAGTTGTCTTTTGTCTTTTCATCTCGCAATCTTTACAAAATCTATCAAAATATGTAGAACAGTACTCACCACCATTTTCATTCCTCAAACATTTAATTTTCTTTCCAGTATGAGTTTCTACCATAGCCTTGAACTCCTTAAAACGACTAAAAAATTCATATTTACTCTTTAAAAAATATACTCATGTTCTCCTACTAAAATTATCAATAAAAGTAACATAATAAACCGATATACCAATAGAAGGAACATCAATAGGAACAAATACATTAGAGTGAATCAGATCCAAGATACGTGAAGACTTATGAGAAGATGAGTAAAACTAAATGTTGTTCTGTTTACCATAAATGCAATGTTCACAAAAATTAAACTCTAGATTGCAATCATTTAACCCCTCAACAATGTTCTTATTTTTCAGGGCTTTTAAACCCTTCCCTCCAATGTGGCCAAGCCTTTGGTGCCATAACATGGTCTTCTTTGTAGGAAACTTTGATTCAATAGATAGAGAACCCTTGGGTACCCAAAAGCCACGACCATCAACATAAGAGGAAACCATCTCTTTATTCAGCGAAGTAGTTTTTGGCTTAATCTTATCAAAAGTGCTATTGCATTCAACTATGCATGCATCAAGCTAGTACAATGTACCCAATCTACTTCCTCTCGCTATCACCATAGCACCTTTCACCATTTTCAACCCTGCCTCAGAAAACTATACATGCACACCCGCATCTATTAGCTTGCTAATTGATAATAAATTTCTTACTAGTCCCGGGATATGCAAGACACCTTCAAATCATCTAACTCTACCATCATAAAATTTCACATGAATACTACCATGACCAACAATATCAAGGAAAGAATAATCACCTAAATACACCTTACCACCAACATAGTTTTCATACTTACTAAACCAGTTTCTGTAAGGAGTCATGTGGAAAGATGCACTTGAGTCTATCAACCATACATTATCACTTGCACAAGTGGGAAAGGCTCAAAATCAGAATCTTGCTTCTTCTTCTTCTTTTTCTTCTCTTCTTTACAGTCTTTTCAGAAGTGTCCAGGTTTTCCACAGTTCCAACATATCGCCTTGGACTTACCAAGAGATTTTGATCTCCCCTTATTTTTGGACTTGGAACAGCCACGCTACTTCTGATCTTTTCCTCGCTCTTTTTATCTTCCTCAAACACTCAAAGCCTCTTTGGCGTTCAGAGAGACCTTCCTTCTCATCTCTTTAGAGAGTAGAGAACCAACAACATCCTCCATCTTCAATATGATAGTTCTCCCAATAGCCATGACAAGGCTATCCCATGAGTCTGACAACAAACAAAACAAAGTTTGGTACCTTTCTTCTTCATCCATATTAACCCCAACTGAGGTCAACTAAATCACCAACATATTGAATGTTTCTAGATGCTCAGAAATTCTTCCACCTTCTTCCATTCTCAAGGAATACAACTTCTTCCTCAAGAAAATATTATTTACTAGAGATTTAGCTTGGTATATCTCACCCAACTTCTTCCAAAGAGCCTTCGAAGTGGGTTCTTTGTGGAAATTTATTAGGATTGAATCTGCAAGACATAGTCTAATGAGACCTTTAGCTTTTCTATTCATTACATCATATTTTGCAGCCAAAGTTGGATCCGTAGGCCTTTGGACATTTTAATCCATTGCATCCCATAGATCCGGATCAATCAACAGATCTTCCATCTTCAGCTTCCACATTTCAAAATTTGTGCCAAAAAACTTCTCTACCTCAATCCTCCCAGATGTGCTCACCATTCGAAAAAGATATCTGCAACAAGATCACAAAAAAAGTATCCTCTACACAAGCTCCCACTCAAACCTTGATTAGCTCAAAAAGCCCAACAACCCACAACTGAAACCAAAGGTGATCAAGCTTTGAGACCACTTGAAAGGAAATTAGAGTAGTGGAAAAAATTTCCTATGCCAATCTTGAGAAGAGATTATGCAAAATTTAAAAACTTGATCAAGTAGTTACAAAAAATCTAGAAGCACAACACATTCAAAACATGAAATAAATAGTGAAACACAAATCATGAAATATACATGGGGAGAACCCTTTCGGGAGAAAAATCCCACTCCAAAGTCTACTCAATGTATTTCAAATCCAACAACAAGACTACATACACTTGCAGAGCAAGTCTTTTATAGGAGTATCACCAGTTAACAGCTCTGGAAGAATTCTGACAATATTTCAGTAGCATAACAATACCTGCAAACTCTATATCCAAAACTACTCCTCAAGCCTTCAATTTATAGACCTCTAGCAATACAAGAAACCACCAGTGGTTTACAAAACCATGTGCTTGGCTTCTCCAACAAGATTCCAGTCTAAAAATAAGCTCTCAAGTCCAAAATGAAAACCCCCATTTTTGACCCTTACAGATGTCATAAATTTTCTCATAATATGCCTAAAAACAGGCCTTTCATAATATACCACTATGTGGGCATTTTATGACACCTAATAAGCCAATTTTCAAAGCACCAACAATGTGTAACGACTATAGGAAAATATTAAATGAAAATAACTATTATGGGAAATATGTAGCAAGGTTGAGACACCTCATTTCCCAACATTCTCCCAATTGTCGAATACCTTGCAAGGGCCAAGGGAAAAACACCATCATGGATTAACTGCTAGGGACCAAAAGGCCCATAGACTTGGAACACCACCTAAATTTTGTTGTGCTTACGGGCTTATTTAATGCATTTGCAAGATTCACTACTATCTCTACCTTTTCCAGCTTCACCCTGCCATCCTTGACCATATCTCTCATGAAGTGATACTGAACATCAATGTGTTTGGTCGTAGCATGAAAAATCGGGTTCTTCGCAAGACAGATTGCACTCTGACTGTCACAATAAACTGGAACTGCACCCTATTTCAATCCAATATTTGAACACAAATGCTTTAGCCAAATGGCTTCTTTATAGGCATGAGTAGCTGCCATATACTCAGCCTCAGTAGTGGAAAAAGCAACCACAACTTGTCCCTTGCTCATCCAACTGATTGCACCACCATTAAGAGTAAACACATATGCACTGGTGGACCTTCTGCTATTGACATCACCAGTCCAATCTGAATTCACAAAACCATGAATACTCAGGGAATGTTGATCTCCTGTACCATGAAAACATATAGAGTACTCTATTGTACCCCACAAATATATGAAGACCCTCTTAATTGCATCCCAATGCACTCTTCCAGGATTAGACATAAAATGAGAAAGAACTCCCACTGCTTGGGCAATTTCTGGTCTTATACAAACCATAGAAAACATTAAGCTTCCAACTGCACTCTGGTAAGGAACTTTGCTCATGTCTTCCATCTCCGATGGGGATGTAGGACATTGTGAAATAGAGAGCTTTGTTCCTAATGTAACAAGAACACAAAGTGGTTTACAATCCTACATGCTGAACCTTTGCAAAATAGAACGAACATACTTACTTTGGCCAAACCATAGCTTTCTGTTCGCATGATCTCTTATGATATCCATCCCAAGTATGTGTTTTTCTGCACCAAGATCTTTCATTTCAAATTTCACAGAGAGCTAAGATTTCAATTCTGCAATCAAACCTTTGCCTTTCCCAATAAACATCATGTCATCAACATATAAAGCAATTACCAGGAAATAATCACCATCAAATTTAAAATATACATAGTGATCAGATTTAGACCACACAAATCCCAAACTCAATACATATATATCAAACTTCTGGTACCACATCCTAAGACTTTGTTTAAGGCCATATAGATATTTTTTTAACTCACAAACCAACTTGCTTTTACCTTTTACCATGTAGTGCTCTGGTTGTGTTATATAAATTTCTTCCTCCAAATTACCATGAAGAAATGCAGTTTTCACATCCATTTGTTCCACTTCTAGATCATAAGTTGCTGCAATAAATAACAAAAATTGAATGGATGTCATTTTAGCACCAGGAGAAAAAATCTCACCATAATCAATACCCTCAACCTGAGAATATCCCTTCGCAACCAACCATGCCTTATACTTTTCAACATTTCCATCTGAACCAATCTTTTTCTTAAACATCCATTTACATCCAATAGGTTTCTGACCCTTAGGCAATGGTACAAGGTCCCATGTATCATTCCTTTTAAGAGCTGCCATTTCTTCATCCATGGCTATTTTCCAGGACTCTGCATCATTCTTGCCTATTAAAGCCTCTTGCACAGATCTCAGTTCATCAATGCTAGTACTTAAAGCAAATGTACACTTCCAATCATCAGGTGAATACCCATACCTTTGAGGTGGTTGCCTTTGCCTTGTAGACCTTCGAACAAGCTGAGGTGGAGGTTCTTCCACTTCTTCCTCCTCTTCTGAAGATTCAGAGCTTGATGAGCTCCTCAACTTCTTGTCTATTTTAGGGTCTCGATTCAACTTCTTCAGGTGTAGAAGGAATTTGAACCACATCCTTTTTTTGTTCAATTTCTTTATGCTCTTCTGGCTGAAAAGTAATAGGAGAAGATTTAATCTCTCTAAAAATAACACTTTTGGAATAAATTACCTTTTTTGCAATAGGGTCCCAAAGCTTGTATCCTTTCACACCATAGTTGTAGCCAATGAAGATACATTTGATAGCCTTAGAATCCAATTTTTTTCTTTTCTCCTTAGGCACATGTGCATATGCCTCACAACCAAAAATTCTCAGATGTCTAAGTGAAGGCTTTTTCTCCAACCATGCCTCCATTGGTGTTTTATCAACAAGTGATGATGCAGGAGATCTATTTACCAAATAACAAGCAGTGGAAACAACTTCAGCCCAAAAATTTTGTTCAAGATCAAGTCCACTCAACATGCTCCTAGCCTTCTCCATCAACGTTCTGTTCATTCTTTCTTCAACTCCATTTTGCTGCAGAGAATGCAGAGTTGTCTTTTGTCTTTTCATCCCACAATCTTTACAAAATCTGTCAAAATCTGCATAACAGTACTCACCGCCATTTTCAGTCCTCAAACATTTAATTTTCTTTCCAGTTTGAGTTTCTACCATAGCCTTGAACTCCTTAAAAGAACTAAAAACTTCAGATTTACTCTTTAAAAAATATACTCATGTTCTCCTACTAAAATCATCAATAAAATTAACATAATAAACTAATTTACCAATAGAAGGAACATCAATAGGACTAAATACATTAGAGTGAATCAAATCCAAGATACATGAAGACTTATGAGAAGATGAGTAAAACTAAACGTTGTTATGTTTACCATAAATACAATGTTCACAGAAATCAAACTCTAGATTGCAATCATTCAACCCGTCAACAAGGTTCTTATTTTTCAAGGCTTTTAAACCCTTCCCTCCAATGTGGCCAAGCCTTTGGTTCCATAACATGGTCTTCTTTGCAGGAAAATTTGATTCAATAGATAGAGCACCCTTGGGTACCCAGAAGCCATGACCATCCACATTAGAGGAAACCATCTCTTTTTTCAGCAAAGTAGTTTTTGGCTTAATCTTATCAGAAGTGCTAATGCATTCAACTATGCATGCATCAAGCTGGTACAATGTAGCCAATCTGCTTCCTCTCGCTATCACCATAGCACCTCTCACCATTTTCACACATGCTTCAGAAAACTATACATGCATACCCGCATCTATTAGCTTGCTAATTGATAATAAATTTCTTGCTAGTCCCGAGATATGCAAGACACCATCAAATCGTCTAACTCTACCATCAAAAAATTTCACATGAATACTACCACGACCAAAAATATCAAGGAAAGAATCATCACACAAATACACCTTACCACCATCATAGTTTTCATACTTACTAAACCAATTTTTGTTAGGAGTCATGTGGAAAGATGCACCTGAGTCTATCAACCATACATTATCACCTGCACGAGTGACCAAGGCTCAAAATCAGACTCAAAATCAGAATCTTGCTTCTTCTTTTTCTTCTCTTCTTTACAGTCTTTTCAGAAGTGTCCAAGTTTGCCACAATTCCAACATATCACCTTGGACTTACTAGGAGATTTTGATCTCCCCTTATTTTTGGACTTGGAATAGCCACGCTGCTTCTCATCTTTTCCTCATTCTTTTTGTCTTCCTTGAACACTCAAAGCCTCTTTGGAATTCAGAGAGACCTTCCTTCTTATCTCTTCAGAGAGTAGAGAACCAACAACGTCCTCCATCTTCAATATGATAGAAGTGCTCCCAATGGCCATGACTAGGTTGTCCCATGAGTCTGGCAGCGAACATAACAAAGTTTGTCACCTTTCTTCTTCGTCCATCTTAACCCCAATTGAGGTCAACTAAATCACCAGCATATTGAATGTTTCCAAATGCTCAGAAATTCATCCACCTTCTTCCATTCTCAAGGAATACAACTTCTTCCTCAAGAAAATCTTATTTACTAGAGATTTAGCTTGGTATATCTCACCCAACTTCTTCCAAAGAGCCTTCGAAGTGGGTTCTTCATGGACATTTATTAGGATTGAATCTGCAAGACATAGTCTAATGGGACCTTTAACTTTTCTATCCATTACATCATATTTTGCAGCCAAAGTTAGATTTGTAGGTCTTTGGACATTTTCATCCATTGCATCCCATAGATCCCGATCAATCAACAAATCTTCCATCTTCAGCTTCCACATTTCAAAATTCGTACCAGAAAACTTCTCTACCTCAATCCTCCCAGATGTGCTTGCCATTCAAAAAAGATATATGCAACAAGATCACAAAAAAACTATCCCCTACACAAGCTCCCACTCAAACCTTGATTAGCTCAAAAAACCCAACAACCCACAACTGAAACCAAAGGTGATCAAGCTCTGAGACCACTTGAAAGGAAATCAGAGTAGCGAAAAAATTTTCCTACGCCAATCTTGAGAAGAGATTATGCAAAATTTAAAAACTTGATCAAGTAGTTACAAAAAATCCAGAAGCACAACACATTCAAAACATGGAATAAACAGTGAAACACAAAACACCAAATAGACATGGGGAAAACCCTTTCGAGAGAAAAATCCCACTCCAAAGCCTACTCAATGTATTTCAAATCCAACAACAAGATTACATACATTTGCAGAGCAAGTCTTTTACAAGAGTATCACCAGTTAATAGCTCTGGAAGAATTCTGGCAACATTTCAACAGCATAATAATACCTACAAACTCTATATCCAAAACTACTCCTCAAGGCCTTCAATTTATAGACCTCTAGCAATACAAGAAACCACCAGTGGTTTACAAAACCATGTGCTTGGCTTCTCCAACAAGATTCCAGTCTAAAAATAAGCTCTCAAGTCCAAAATGAAAACCCCCATTTTTGACCCTTATAGATGTCATAAATTTTGTCATAATATGCCTAAAAATAGGCCTTTCATAATATACCACTGTATACCTTGGAATTTATCTTATCCTAGTGCATAAAACAACTCAAAATACGAATGATAAAAATACCAAGGACACCTTAAGATTAGCCAAAAGAGAGTGACAAGATAATAAAGAAAATAGATAACATAAGACACAAATGGCTTTACCTTCCTTGTTGTTGATACCCTTTTGATTGGCCCTTGCTTAGAATGGGATGTGTGCTCCTTGATGGCTTTTGATGTGGCTAAAATAGAGGATCTTACTATATGCTTGGATGTAAATGCAAGTGAATGTAATTGAAAATTGGATGAGTGCACAAAATGGCAGCATGTAGTTGCAAAATGATTAAGTGTTCTAAATGCCCTTGAGGAGGGGGTATTTATAGAGGAACTTGAATTCTCTAGATAATTCAATGGTCAAGATTGCTCCAACAAAGTCAAGATGAAGGGCTATGGTGGGTTGAGAACCCACAAGCCCTCACATCTTGACATGTGGAGGGTGAAGTGGCCAAGGGGATATGAGATGGAAATGAGTTGTCAAGAAGGTACATGAGGTGGAAAAAGGACATGCACCTTGGGGAGTGAGAGATTTTCACAAAAAAGGATTTCTTGTCCCTAAGTGGGAGTGAAAGGGACCTTGAGGAATTTTGGAATTCCTCAAAAATCTACATGGGAAAAGGAAAGGTGGTTGGAGATATAAATGTGAATTAAAAATTCACATTCCTAGGATGATCTAGAGGGTAAAAGGTGGGCTCCAAAAAGGGGGGACTTGGTCACATGTGGAGATTGTAACAAGTCCAAGGTTCTAGAAGCCTTGGAAGAATGGAATGTGAATTAAAAATTCACATGTAAAGGAGAGGAATCTAGGACAAATAAATGTGAATTAAAAATTCACATGGGAAAGGGGGTCAATATCCAAAAAGGAAAAATGGAAAGATTGACCAAAAAGTGGTGTTAAATTTAGCTAATGACCTTGGTTAAGGTTGTGCAAACATTAGATTAGGCTAATTAATGGAAGATTAGAGGCAAGTGGCAAATGTAGGAGGATGTGACATTAATCTCTTATTAAGAGAATGCACATCATAATTAGGAATTAATCAAATTAATTCAGATTAGGGGAAGGTTATGGGGGATGTGACAAGGAGAGAGAAAGTGAGGAAATTTAAATTGATTTTAAATCAAAAGGGGGAAAATGACTAAATTAAATAAATTAGCGTATTTATTTAATTTAGAGAGGGATGAGGTGAAAGACAAAGTATTAATTATTAAATTAAATACTTTACCGATATGAGACAAAAGGTGTATTATTAATTTAATAAATTAATATTAACACGATAGACGGAAAGGCAGTAAATTTAACCATATGGAAGTGATTAAATTTGGATGTCTACAACCACTATGTGGGAATCTTATGACACCTAATAAACCAATTTTCAAAGCATCAATAGTGTAACGGCTGTCAGAAAAAATTAAATGAAAATAACTATTATGAGAAATATGTAGCAAGGTTGAGACACCTCATTTCCCAACAAAAAATACAATATTTCTAATATAAAAACTTCTTGTGACATATTCAAATAGAAACTTAACATATGTATAAACATGTATTACACATATATAAGAAAAAGAGATTTATTCAACTTATCATAATTAAAAATAGATAATTATTAAATACAAATATGAAAACAAATAAAAAAATAAAAAATAAATATTTTATTATTTTTATTTTCAATTTAAATTTTAAAGTGATTCTATTCTTTTTTTATATAATGAAAAGTTGGAAAGCTTGAACATTTGCCCCCTTCATCTTTTAACCCTCTTAAACTTGGAATATGTACTTTTAGTCTTAGCACCATTAAAGAGCTAGGCTTAACCAACACACTCTAAGGATACACTCCTTAGGTGGTCAGGCCCATTCCCTTGACATTCCCGTACATCATCCGCTTTTTGAGAGATTTCCGTTTCAGTTAAATTTTTTATCTCCATTTTCAGGTTTAAAGTTTGTTTTTTCTTTACTCTTATGAAATAAATATGTTGAGTCCTTTCCTACAAATACTCTGCCGAATAGAAGGAAAGATACTGCACAACATTTTAAAACAACACTATGTGCGCTTATTCGTAGGAGATGCTTTAGGTGTATGGGAGTTTAATTAGAGATGCCCTATAATAAGGTTGTTTAAATAATATTAAATTTTAAATAATTAATTAAAAAAATATTTGATAATAAATATATATAATAAAAAATAATGAAACAAGTTTTGAAAATAATAATAATAATAAATATATATAATGAAAGATTTTGAAACAAATTTTATAGAATAAATTGTTTTTGAATTATTTGAATTTTTATTTTTTAAATATTTTTTGTTATGTTTGTCTTTGCACAATGATTTCATGACAACACTTATATAATATATTTAAATAATATTATTATTTTATTTTTAAAATAATATAAATATACTAATTAAAATTGTTGATACAATAATATACATTATACTTTATTTTTATTTATCTAAAATTTATTTTTTACTTTACAACTATTAAAAAAAAAATTATTTTATTTAATCAAGAGTTATTTCTATTTATAGTTATTTTGTAAATTTGAAATCTCATAAAAAAGCTCTCAAGAAAAAAACAATAACAACAATCAATAGTACTTTAGTATGAATTATAATTTCTAACATATTACAACAAAAACTAATTTCAATAACACTTATTAAAATAATTTGTGAAAAAATAATTCTTGAACTAACATAAAAATATAAACAACTTTCAAAATATTATAATTCATAAAACATTCAATGGACCAAATATTTTTATAGTCACATGTTGGTGAACATGAATGGTAGGAAAATTTATAATATTCAAAATTAATATCATTTTCTTTCTCTTTTCATTCATTCATAAAAAAATATTTCAATTTTATTAAATTAAAAATATTAAACAATAATGATTCCCCCAAAAAAATCCATTAAAACTATCTAAGAATTATTTAATTTTTAATCGACTTAAGAGTTATTTTATATCTCATGATCATATATAAAAATTGAAACATAATTAAATGTTGTAAGAATTTTAAACTATTTAAGAATTATTTAATTTTATTATTTTTACAACTTTTTTCATTTATCTAGAATTATTTAAATTTTTTAAAACATTAAAACCTTCTATTTAATTTTTTTTTAAACATAAATCTTAAGTAAATAAACATAAATTAGTGTCAATTTTCTAAAAATATGTAATTGATCACCTACCTTATGATTTCCCATGGATAAATTAATTCGTCTAATTATCCAAGAAAATGGTATGACGAATTAATTTATTAGTAATGATAATATTAAATACATCAAATATTTTGGAACAAGTTCATGTGCTTCTTAATATCCCCCCTTTTTAGTTGTTTGGTTAATATAATAAGAAAAACTTCTACATTTCTCTTCACATGTCTCCAATTAATACTTGGATTCCATAATCTTATAGAATAATAAGTTTGAATTATTTCACCTTTCTAGTGATTTGTACCATGATGCTAACTAATCAAACATGATAAAGCATGAAGTAAAATATATCTAATAACATGCATATAGTCAAAACTCTTAGCTCCCTCTATTGAACTAGAGAGGACTTTAAATTATTGAAACTCTAGCTCCTTTTCTATACTCTTCCATGCTTTGTTTATTATCCCTTTCTTGTAGATCTAGAATATTTCTTCTTTCTTTTGTTCATGCTCCATAATTTTTGCTAGACCCTTTATTGTAGGTTTGAATCTAGTATACCCATAATTTTTTGGTTCCATGATCTATTTTTCTAGCTCTTTAGCAAATTTATCTAACTCTTCTTTTGGAATTATCTCATTTTTTCTTTGATATTTGTGGCTTAACTCACAAGGTCCATTACAAAAGAAGAAAATTCTATTTCTTCTCAAATTATTTCTACTATCTTCATTCATCTTCTTTGTAATAATTGGTAGTGTGGTCCTCTAGTGGATGCATGATGTCCCTTCTTATGTGATTCTTCCTTTGAGTTGTTCAATTCAAATATAGTGTTTCAGAAATTATTTATATGTTAGTACTAGTTATGGATTTTCCATTTTTGTATTTGTCCACCCTTTATTTTTATCCATTTAAAGTAGTTTGAAAAAGAAAATTCGATATATTTTTATATTAACAGTTTCCTTCAAATATTTTGATAGATTCTAGTAACTTATAAACCTTAAAGTAATTTCTTCTATTGATGATCTCAATGTAATTCCTTGAAGTGTAGAAAGATAATCTCTCTTTGAATCCCTCTAGGTAGCGTTTCATATATATTGAAGCTAGCAAAAGGATATGATAACTCCATGATTTATAGGATGACAAGATCACAAATTTGATACCATTGCAATAACCCTAATGATTATTTTATGTAAAAAATATTTAAATGTTTTAACTATAACTTGCAAAAAACTATAATTCTTTACAAATTATACATCAACATTCATAACCCAAAATGAATAATTGTGTTAGTGAAGAAAGATAAAATTTATAAATTTTCTTACTATTTCAATGAATTATAAGATTACATCAAAATACTTTGTAATAATGGTAGGGATAATAGTTACAATAATAATAAAAAAAATGTAACAACTTTGTTGGAATCCATAATAACTACAAATTAAACAAACTTTATGTAGCTATGATTTACTAAGAGGAAAATTCATTAATGACCTTAGAATGAGATCATTCTATAGGTGTAAAGGGGTTTTATCCTCTAATCCTCAAAACTGAAGGGCTTTCATCTTATGATCTACAGTAGATCTAAGGGTTTCTATCCTCAAATTTGGTTGCTTGAGCATGTGTTTAGAATAATTTTGCAAGTTTTTTTTGTGTAGAATTTGAATAATAAACTTTGATTGGATGTTTACACTCTTGATATCTGTTGATGGGTGTTTTGCACACTTTCTCAACACAGGCAGTACATGAATGTACTGCCTCTCTTGAAAGGAAATCTCCCATGGCAAGGTGTTGAAAATCTCCCCAAGGTCTCTCGGGTGTCAGGTCATGACTTGCATGGAATTCCTTAGTTGATTTTAATGTGATTTTGTTGGTAATCACAGGGTGAACTTACGTAGCTGGATACGAGGTAGATCTTCAAATCTGAAGTTTCTGAGATGGAAGTCAAATTTCACTATGTTGTAGGTTCGGACAGCGGTCCACAACTTTGATGTTTCTCCAAATTTAGCTTTACAATGTGCACAATGAACCTTAGTATAGGCTATTTCTAAAAAAAAAAGAAAAAGGAGAGAAGAAGATGGAAAGTTCCTAGATCTACAACTAACTATGAACAATAATCATGAAGTTCCTACAATGGACAATTTCCTGGAAAAAATATTCCACTTAACCAGAAATCTCACAGTCTCATGGAATTTGTGCTATCTTCTAAGGTTTGCAAATATTTCACCTTTCATTCACCATATGCATGCATGAACAAAGATGAAAGTGTGGAGCAACTTTGAATTCAAGCCCATACTAACTTTTCACAGCCATCTACCAGCAACAAACATCAAAAAGTATGGACTAGGAAGACATCTACATAGCAGGAATTTCCACAATTACGGAACAACATTTCTAAAATCTATCAAAGCAAGAATATAGCTAACTAAAACAACAATACAAATTTAACTAAAGCATTTAACAATGGAGGTTGAATCAAGTAACATGTGAAAAACTCAGAAAATGCACCAAGTCAATGTATTTTCATTATAAATTTCTGCAGCATGTCTTTACAACAACTCAACTCTCCTTGCAAATGAGAAGAGAGACCTATTTATAGTTCCAAAAAAGTCAAATGAATGGCCAAGATTAATTTTCATTATGTGGCCAAGATCCATTACAAAATAGGGTTTCACCAACCCTCAATATATTACAATTTAAAATTACATTTTGTCTTCTTCCCTGTTTTGTCCTCTAGTGACAACACTATAGCACTTTTATCCTTTTTCCGATTGCTCTTTTGCTGTAGCTACTCCTTTGGGGGCTCTTTATTGATAACATGGTTGTCTTCTCGCTTCTTTGAAGTTGTATACTCCATGAACTTTAGAATGACGGGCTGGAGCTATTTTATCTCGATGATCTCATACCACAACATTTGGTAGCTCCATTCTTTGGAATTATCCTCCAACTTCTTCTAGTCCTCATCATATTTTATGCCCTGATCTCTGAACAACTCTGATTGATTGAAGGCACGGGCAGCAAAACTCATGAATTCCACCGTTATTTCGCTAGACATCCCGTCCTCCATCTTCTTCTGAAAGTAGGGTTTTACCTTTTCTGGATCCATCTGTACTGCGGACATGTCATACTCCATCATCAGTTTGAGATAATGAGTGCATTCCGCCCTAATTTCCTTGATCCATGCGATGTCTAGATCCACTTTACTCATTATTTGCTCTAGCCTTTCATTCCTGTTGTCAAAATCGCATCTCCACACATCCATCAGCCAGTGATCATCCTTGTTGAATGCAAGCTCCTTTTCCCATGTGGCCTTTGGCAACTGAAAGATAGCCTTGATCTTTGGAAGTGTGGAGTCATATGTTGCAGGGAAGTTGGTGCAAAGCTTCCTTGTGCTTTCCAAGGATTGCTATAGATCCAAGAACTTGTTGGTTGTCCGAATAGCCTGGCTAATTCCCATGTTCCCGACATACAAGACTTGTCAGAACCAATTCTCCATAGTCTTTTCCAAGTTCTTTCTCTTTTCCATCTTATCAATCTATTCTTTGGACAACAGTTGGGGTGGAGCCGTGGACGTGGTAGGCAGGTCATCCACTGAAGACCATTGCTGGATATAATCCGCCAAAGCAACCACCTGTGCTTTAAGCTTATCCTTTGACAGCTTGTCCCACTTTATCAAGTGTACCACCGTAGCCACTGACTCCTCAAGGTGTCCTACCTTTTGATCCTTGGTAGCAGTTCCTAAATCAAGGGTGGAGATGTTGTAACTCACACCAGCCTGGCCTACCATAGGCATTGCTATCTGCACAGCTTGAGACCCAGAAGCATCCATTGTTACCTTGGATCTAATTTTAGGCTTCTTCTATTTTCTAGTTGTGATTAGCGTTCGGCTAAGATAGCCTCTAGCCTCACTCTCAAATCTTTTGGCATAGGAGTTTTCTTTTCAAGCTGTCTTCCTAGCCACTCAAGCATAATAGCCCTCTCCTTAGGTGATTCATGATTACCTTCACCTTCTTTGGCTAAGGTTTCTGTTTTCTTATTTTCTGGGGCCCTTTCTTCCTCCCTAGTAGTATCTCCTTCTTCATCGGAGTCCTGGATGAACATAAGGCACTTAATAGGATGCTTGATAGACAATTGTTATTGGGGACCTTCTTCTTTCTCCATTTCCTCCTCCTTTTCCTCAGTTTTCTCAATCTCGTGCATGTGCTCCTTGGGCTGCTCAATTTCGAGGCTCTTGACAGCTTGAGCCTCATCCTCAGGCCTATCTTCTTGTTGCTTTCCCTCGCTAGGAGACAACCTTTCTGCCTCTTCTTTAGTACCTTTCAGCTGCCGGACCAACTCTTCCTCAAGATCATCATCGAAGGTTTGCACGATGACCCTACCACCGACATCATCCTCTTCATCCTTGCTCTCTGAGGAACCAATTCCCTCCTCATAGGCAACCCTGTCAATTGTTCGATGCTCATACTTTGGGTGCTTGTGGTATTCATCGACCTCTTCCTCAAATGGCTTTGAGGCCTCTTGCTCTCATTTCTCCCATTCCTCAGAGATTAACATGGTTGCTTCCATAGTTGGTGGCCCTATCGGAGGTTGTGAAGGTTTGGCAGTAGCGAGGACCTGTGCTAGGGCTGCTTGAAGAGTGGGATCCATAAGGATTTGGGAGAGCTCAGAAGGAATATTCTACATATGTTTGGAGAAGGCCTCAGGAAAAGCGGAAGCAGGTATTGGTGCCGTCACTGTAGCTAAAGGGAGCAACATGGTCGGTGACATGGCGGTGGAGGAAGGAGGAGTAGTTACAACGGAGGAAGAGTCAATGACTATTTCAGGTTTTGCCGAAGGTGAGGGGGCAAGATGGACAGAGATGTCCACTGCCGGAGGGGATGTGGCCACCACGGCTAGGGAGGTAGAGGGTGGGGTAGTCAAAGCAGGTTGAGCCAAAAGAGGTTTTACTTGATCTGTACCCTTTGCTTCTTCTTCTTGGATTAAGGGTTGCTCTGTGGTGCCCCTTGTTTTCTTAAGCTTCTTGGAGGGTGAGCCTCTTGGATCCTTCCTTGTATAAACCTTGGGGCCAAGAGACTGCTCTATTTATGTCTCTTTCCTCTTCTTGGATCTGGTAACCGGAGGAGACTTGGATGTCCCACCCATTGAAGTGGTGGCAACAACGTCCTTTGTGGCACTTGGCTCACTTTTGAGTCCTTCGTATGTCAGGACCAACCCTTGCTATTTTAATCGGGCCACTTTTCCATCAACCCACTCCTTAGTATAGGCCAAGATTGGCTTGGTTATAATATTGAGGTCATCAACCTCCTGTTCTTCCCAGTCTATTGTTGGTATTGGCAAGTTGGCGACTGCGATATACCTGGGGTCCATTATGGTGCTTTTGTCCTCTTCAACTTGATATGGTATGGGAAATGGTTGCACCTTTCTTACAAAATATGCAGTCATCTACATATAGTGCCTTGCCTGCACTTCCTTGTCATCCTGACAATCTACCCAGAAGTCCACAATGTGGTGCAGATGAGCGAACCCCGGTCCTAGTGCCTTCCTTACATGCCCATATGGGTCCATTCGTAGGCGAGCAGTGTGCAGGTGAAAATGATAATCTTTCAATTCTTTCTCAGAGTTACCAGCGCATTAGGAAGTTTGTAATTTATACATGCCCTGACCAAGGGTCATGGGATAAGAGATCCCTACTACATGTTTGCCACTGAAGACTGCTTGTATGTGTTGGAGTTGCCAAGAAAGCTCCAATAGGATGCTTTGATCGTCGGGGTATCAAGGCAACTTGTTTGGCCTTTCGATGAAGCCTTGGGCATGGATATATGTGAACTTTAGATATTGAATGAAGAGGAAGGTGCACTGCTTCAAGAATGCCTGAGCACTATGGGGAACCCTTCTCTCAAAGTCCCCAACAATCATTCTGATGATATGGCCAATGAAGGTGTCGTTTACCATGTAATACTCCTTCTTGAAGTTTTGGTACTGGAGCTGGGGGTACCTGTCATAGGCCTTTAGTCTTCAGCCCTACTCCTCATCGGGTGCCATAAACAACCCGTTGTACGGCTTTCGGTCTGCCAAGGAGTAGACGAGATATGAAGTCATGTAGAATTTGGAACTCTTCTTCACATTGACAAACTGCTCATGGAAGTAGTCACTTATTATACCTCCCCAATAGAACGAAGACTTTGTGGTGACATCCTCATTCCCACGAAGGATCTATTCGATGAAGTAGACCATCCACTCTTGAAAGAAGGCAGCCGTAGGGAGACCCATAACCCTACTTAGCATTGTGACCAAGTCATGGTAATATTCATGGAAATCATTACAGAAGAGTTCATGAGGAACCTTCACAGCATTGCCCCATTTTTATTTGAGCCAATGCTGATTTATCAACCTTTTATGGCCTATCGGGTTGTCATCCCATGCTGCCCGACATTCCTCTATGGTAGGTGTTTCCATTTCGACGAAGGTGGGAATATGGAAGGTCTTTGTGATTCCCTCAGCCGACATGTTAGCAAGAATGTTACCATCTCTGTCGATTATGGTCCTTGTGTCAGGTTGATATGCCTGCCGACAAGCCATGACCAACTCAGGAGCTACGAGGGATGGAGGGAAGCCTACAACTTTTGCAATTACACTTTGTCTGATTAGCCTCGCATTCTTGGTTGTCAGATTGACCCTGACCCTTTGTGTAAACTCGTCAATATCGACATGGCCGATATTGGTGTCGGTGATTTCTATCCAATCTGTGGTAGCCTTTGAGTGTAGAGGTTCACCCTGGAACTGGTACTTCATTTGATCCTTGTCCTTTTTTCCTTGAGGAGTCTTGCCTGACTTCTTTCCTTTGTCCTTTTCCACAACTGCCCCCGAAGGTCCCACACCCGATTCCATATATTCTGCAAGCAAAGGAGTAGTCAGTGCAATTGATCACGAAAGTATTCATTTTAGTCAAAATCCCATGGATGAAATCAACTTTAAATAATATATTGTTCATAAAATGACACTTCTACCTCTCGATGTCATTAGTCTTTTAATTGAGGGCTCTCGGACAATCCGGGCCCAGACTTCCCTGGCAAGAATGTTGTTTTGAAAGGGAAAATGGGACAGAGCGACCCAAGAGATCTTTCTCGACTAAATTTTGATGGTTCAAAGGGATTGTAGCGAAGAGGGCTGAAATTAAACACGTGGGTCAAGATCAAATTTCAAATTTGAGCTCATTTGGATCGATTTGGGAGCAACCAAAGGTACAAGGATGGAAAGCCATCCGGAGTTGGTTGTTTGGAACGTCCGAGTAGAAACGGAGTTCCGAAAGCGAAACCCTGGGGTCCGGGACCCAGTGGGTCCAAGGGAGGCCGACAATTTCGCAAATTTAAAGTGATTGGGCCAAAGGGGTCGGGATGCCATTTTGCTTTCATCGTTCGAGACAGTGATTGTTAGGCAAAATTCCAAAGGGGGCAGCCTAGTAGACCGGACCTAACATCAGGGTCAGACATCAAATTATATTTTAAGCCTCCACGACGAGTAGGGAGTTGGAGCCCGAAACTCAGGTGAATGGGTGCGGATTTCCCTTTCAAAACGGCGGAGGAGGGACAAAGTCCCGGAAGGGGCGAGGCCGTTTAAAGTTCAAAGCCAAATTCCCAGTGGCGAATGAAAGCCCGGGGCCTAGGAGGTGGAAGGTCACCGAAGATTTTCCGTTCAAAACAGTGAAGACGGGACGAAAGTCTGCAGACCAGGACCCTGGAGGGCGATGAAAGTTGAGTTCAAATGCAAAGCAGAGGGCGAAAGGAAAGGAAGGCTTCGGAGCTTCGGCAGATGGGGTGACTCCGCCGTTTGGAATGGCGGCACCCTCGCGGACTTCCAAACACAGAAGTCTGAGGGATCGGGCCTAAAGAGCCAAAACGGCGGCCAAATTTGGGTGTTAAGTTTTCAACCTCGACGGCAAGAGGACAACGGAGGTCTGATGATCCGGGCCTAAGGGGCCAAATAGCCATTTGGAAAATGTTCATTGTTTTCTATTTTCGATTGCCAAGAGGAGACTCGAGCCTAGAGGACATGAACACCCCTGGTCGATGAATGATTGTGACGAGGTGAAGTTTTGGTCATGAATTCGAGGGTAGTTTGGAGGCTTTTCGAAGAATAGAAAACATGGGTTTTGTGCATTTCATCGTGTTTTATCAATCACATGTCCTTTTAATCCTTGTTGTTCATTTTAAGCCTTAAAAATATGAAAACATTGCTCAGGCAGTTGGACGAAAAACCTACCTCAGACACGCGATGCGGCAAGGTGTGAAATCGACTAATGGCTGATAAGTGACGGCAACGGGTGCAAGGACGACGATCGACGAAGACAGAGATCCCTTCTGGCAAGCACTTTGACCTCTCTCTACAACACTGACAAGTGAGAATGATAGGTTTGGGCAAGATATTTATACCCTAGCCACCATTAATGGCTTCATTAAATGAAAGTACGGTGAACAATTGGGTTGGTGGATTTTGAATTCGCAGACGGCAGCGAGAGGTTTGGGGTCTGGAGGCCAGACTGACGCAAGGCAGCAACCATTTGGAAAATTCTGCTCAAAAATCACCGGTGGCAACAGGGAAATTGGGGCTCGAAGGGTGGAAGTCTGCCACTAGTTTTCCATCAAGGACAACGAAGTCCTCATGGAACTCCGGAAGAGGAAGTCCGAAGGTTCGGGCTTGGCAAGTTCGAAGGCAGTTAAGAAACTTTACAATTTTCACCAAACGGAGAACATGGATCTAGGACCCGGGTCCCGAGAAGGCGAACTCCATCTGCCATTCGAGACGATAGACATGACGAGGAAACTCGGCCAGGGAAACCTGAAGGGGTGGGCTCGACAGGTTCAAAGGCCGCTGGCAGAGGCAAACTGCCAGGGAGACCTCATAAGGCACCAAAACTTGACAAAATTAAAAGGGAGAAGTACAGTCAACTTGAGATGAGACTTTGGAGGTACGTTGACCATCTGGGACACTAAAATGGGGCACACAAAATGAGGTAGCATCAAAACGACCCGACACGGCTAAAGAAAAAGGGGGTCCCAATTTCCGAACGCGGCATGTGTGCTGAGGGCACAACAATATCCTTCCAATTAATGATTGTTATATGATTTTTCCAAAATAACAACTAAGATTACATAAGGAACAAGGTAGTGCAGGATGAAACCACCACATTAATGGAAACATCCAACTATATTCCACCTCTAGCATTGTGAGTTCATGTGAAATCATTACCTTGTTATTTAAAACTTTTTTTTATATAGGGAAAACCCTTATGCAATAGTTTCAAAGTTAAAATTGGCCATTAATGGCACTCTAGGGTGTGCAACAAGGAATATGAGAGTAAATAGTGTGAAAAGGTGAAAATATCAAATTTTTTAGGTTGGGAAAATCTTAAATCGCATGCCTCATATTAAGGGTCAATGTTTGGGAGTATAGCACCCTAAATACCCAAATTATAAGAAGATACCAAAAATTTTGATCTAATTGAGGTAACATAGTTGAATATGTTAGGGATTAGAGTTTGGGGGTACCATGTGTAAGGTACTTGAGTTAGATAAAGGTTGAAGATCCAATATTGAAAGGTAATTTGATGTAAGTGTTAGGGAGTTGGGGTCTAATCTAAAGGCATATTGGTAAGGAATAACACAAAAAATGATAAAACTAAGTAAAAGTGGGGGGATTGAAAGAAAGGGATGTTGGGAAGGAGAACTAAAAAAAATAGTGGGGACAAAGGAAACAAATAAACTTAGAAGGAAATTCATGCCATAGTAGGAAAATTTGATATCTCAATAGGAATAAAGCAAACAATGAAGTCATGTAGAAAGACATGCTAGGATAGGGACATCTTAACTTTTGATAGGAATAAGGATTAACGAAATGTTGGTCAAAAAAACATGTTAGGATGGGAAAGTTCAATGTTTTGATGAGAATATAAAAGAAAGGGCGGACTTTGAGTAAATGCTATGAGAGGATGAAAATATATGAAACTTTAAAAACTTGCACACTTAGAAAATTGAACACACCTACACACTTAGAAAATTTTGAACTTAATGAACACATGGGAGATGAAGAGGGAGAAAATATATGCAAACTTTGATAGAGGTAGACATTATAAACAAGAAATAATAATTTTCTCTATAAACATAAATTAATGGAAAATGAGATATTATATTATTTAACTTTTGTTTAAAAAATTAAAATCTTTTAAGTAAATAATTTTTATTTTTTACATAAAACAACTCTCAAATAAATAAAAAACTTAAGTAATTCTTAGATAGTTTTAACATTTTAACATTTAATTGTGTTTCAATTTTTCTATATAATCATGACATATAAAATAATTCTAAAGTAAATAAAATCTAAATAATTCTTAGATAGTTCTAATTTTTATATATGACATGGCATGACACTTGTGTCTTAATACTATTGTGGATATCCATTATTTATTTAAAGTTTGAAAGACACAAGTATGATTATAATCTAATGGAGGGATCATTATTGTTTAATATTTTAAATTTAATAAATTCAATTTTTTTTTTTATGAATGAAGAAAAGAGAAAGAAAATGATATTAATTTTGAATATTATAAATTTTCCTATGTTCATCAACCATCAACATGAGATTATAGAAATATTTTTTCCATTGAATGTTTTATGAATTATAATATTTTGAAAGTTGTTTATATTTTTATCTTAGTTTAAGAATTATTTTTTCACAAATTATTTTAATAAGTGTTATTGAAATTAGTTTTTGTTTTAATATGTTACAAATTGTAATTCATACTAATATACTATTGATTGTTGTTATTTAATTTTATTTTCTTGAGAGTTTTTTTATGAGATTTCAAATTATAAAAATAACTATAAATAAAAATAACTCTTGATTAAAAAAAATAAAAAATTCCACTAAAGTATAAAATAAATTTTAGGTAAATAAAAATAAAGTATAATGTATATTATTGTATCAACAATGTTAATTAGTATATTTATATTATTTTAAAAATAGAATAATAATATTATATAAATATATTATATAACTGTTGTCATGAAATCATTGTGTACATTAAAATCAAACATAACAAAAATATATTTAAAAAAATAAAAATGTAAAAATAATTCAAAAACAATTTATTATATAAAATTTATTTCAAAATCTTCATTATATATATTTATTATTATTTTCAAGACTTGTTTCATTATTTTTCATATTATATATATAGTGAAAAGGTGCAATGCACCCATTTTTTATTATATATATTTATTATCAAAAAAATTTTAATTAATTATTTAAAATTTGATATTATTTAAACAATCTTATTATAGGGCATCTCTAATTAAACTCCCATACACATAAATCATCTCCTACGAATAAGCGCACATAGTATGGTTTTATAATGCTGTGCAATATCTTTCCTTGGGCGTGTATTCCACGGAGTATTTATAGAAAAAGATTCTTAACATATTTATTATGGATTATTCCATTATGGAAGTAAAGAAAAAACATAACTTGAAAACAGAGATAAAAAAGTTAACTGAAACAGAAATCTCTCAAAAAGCGGATGAAGTAATGCGAGGCAATTTTCGTGACGGTTTGTTCATTTAAATGCCTGTTACTTTACGTTTTATGAAAAAATTGAACTGTCAAAAAATATTTAATTTACATTATTTTTATATAAAATCTTTTATATTAAAATATTATTGATTTTATTAATCATACATATTAAATATGATTTTTTTAAATTTTTTTTATAAATTTCTATTTTTAATAACACAAGTAATTTGATTTTTTTAAATATTATGTATCATATAAAATAATTAAGTATTGTTTATAGGAATCATACTTGTTAAAAATACCAAATAAACAATAAAAAATATAATAATTCAATACAAACCTTCATTATATAATTTGCATATATTTAAACACAAAAAACAACTTTTGGAAAGAAAGGAACTATTTTATTTTATTATTTTTAAATTGAGATGCAAAAATTAATGATGCATTACATAGAAAATAAACAAAAATAAAACAAAAATAAATGTTATCAAAGGTCAAGAACTCTTCTTGACTTTGTAGTCTTCCATATTTGATATACTTTATTCCAATTTACATCATTTTCTTGAGGTCCATTTAAAGACACTCTATGCATCCAATTTATCCAAACCCAACTTTGACTTTCTAACATCTTTGATGATGTTTTGTTTTGAAAATCCTTTTTCACAATCAAGAGTACTTGCAGTTGCCATAACTTCATTATATGAGGATAGTTTATATGCCAATAGTCTATGTTACGAAAGACTCTTTGTATTATCTTGAAGAAAATCAAAGCTGGTGAATCGCTGTAAAGAATCAAAGCTGGTGAATCGTTGTAAAAAAAAAATTCTTAATACTTAAATGTTGTACTATGTTGAAAAAAATCAAAGATGAGAATGATTATTTGTAAAAGGAAAATAAAATTTCAACATGCTTATTGCTCACCAATAAGTTTTATGTTGTATTATCTTGAAAAAAATCGAAGTTGGGAATCATTGCAAACAAAATGTTGTTAAAAAAACAAGTTACAATGCTATAAAATAAATGCTTTCAACAGTGAAAATTTGTGTTATGTGATTATTCATAAGGATATCCTATATATATTAAAAAAATGTAAAATTAGAAAATATTGATAATGAGAAATAAATCTAAGAATCTTAAATTTAGTATTAAAGTTTCTAAATTATGTAGAAAATAAATTTTGTTAAAATATTCAAAAAGTTAAAAATTAATTATATTTTATTTTGAAAAGATTTTGAATTAATATAATTTTTATAATAAATATTATAAATCATATATATTAATAAAAAACAATTATAACTATTAGTAAAAATGTCAAAATCATTAAAAAAATAGAAAAAATTATATTTAATTTTGAAAATATTCTATTTTCAACATATTTTGAATTAATAAATATATTTATAATAAATCATATATAATATAAAGTGAAATTAGAAAGAATTATTCCAAATCTAAACTAATTTATATTTTATCATAAAAATTATTTTATTTTATATATATATACAATAAATTTTTACGGTTTAATAATAATTTTAAGTGTCAATTTTACGGTTATATAAAAATATAGCAAGTCAAATGATACGGTCTAATAAGTTTTAAGGTTGTAATATACAGTCCAAAATGTTAAAAACTGTCAAATAGACCATCAAATTACAGGCCTGATGCCAGGTGAATGGACCCGGCCACTAAGGAGTGTACCGGTTAAGCCCGGCCCCATTAAAGTGGATGTCATTAGACGATGACAACAATTTCCACTGTTGTAAAAATGGTATGGCATTTGGACAAGTAGCATTTTCTTCCAAAAGATGAAATTCCACTTGCCTTAGGAACACGGGACTCCCATCTTGTGACAATCGACCATGTACAGAGTATGAGCAACTCGCCGTACCCCCTTTAATAAATGATTTTGTATCCCAAATGCATACTCGCATGATGGATCTTCCACTGTCATCTCCTTTCATGCATGAAGAGACTTCAAAAGTTTTACAAAGTAGGGAGCCATCAACATCGTCCAAATATGTCATTAGCACATCCATCTCTGGAAGATGGGCCTTCTCCTCGTTTTCTGTGACAAAGCAAAAGAAAACTGCTACACATAAATTGCAACTTTGCAATGTTAGATTCTTTTGACCTACAAGAGGTTGTGATTCACCAACTGATTTAGAAGATAGCGACAAACCCAATTGCTCCAAACCACGAAAATCCTATCATTCAAACACATCCAGAAATTAGCTTCACTATTTTAAAAAAATTGTGTCTTTAGTTTGGAAAGCTCATCTATATTTTTTTAGATTTCAATTTTGCGTCTTCAAACGGTGTCTCTGCATAATAATCAAATTAAATATCTGCAAAGAAAATATTTTATGAATGCTGTTTAAATATGAAAGCGAAGAATTATTGAATTCCGATGCCACTAAAAAAATTGGAGAGAAAGACCGACGCAGAAAATTCGTACCTTCAACAACCGGTAAATATTTAGTTGAATGTTGTCACAGCCTATCATGCATAGCTCTTTCATTTCAGGAGAATGAAGAGTCAAAGAATCATCCTCAAGGGACCGGAGGGACTGGAAAACAAATGGGTTAAAAGCATCACCCTCAAGAGACGGCAGAAGAGGTCGGTTAACAAGGGGATGGTCAACAGGTGGGTTAAAAGTTGAGGACCGGAAAGACTGGAAAAGAGGTTTGTTAACAGCATCATCCTCAAGGGACTGGACAACAGGGGGGTTAAAAGTTGAGGATTGGAAAAGAGGTTGGTTAACAAGATCCTCCTCAAAGAACATCAGGTCGGAATTTGAGTACAGACAAAGATCCTCATCAAAGGACATCGGGTCGGAATTTAAGGACAGAAAATCAGGTTGGTCGAGAGCAAATTCCGACAGAAAATCAGGTTGGTCGATAGCATCATCTTCAACGAACTGGAAAACAGATCGGTTAAAAGCATCATGCTCAAGGGATGGTAAAAGAGGTTGGTTAAGGGGACGGTCAACAGGTGGGTTAAAAATTGAGGACTGCAAAACAGATTGGTTAACAACATCATCGTCAAGGGATTGGAAAACTAGTGGGTTAAAAGTTGAGGAGTGGAAAAAAGGTTGGTTAATAGCATCATCCTCAAGGGACTGAACAACTGGTGGGTTAAAAGTTAAGGACAGGAAATCAGGTTGGTTAACAGCATCATCCTCAAGGGACTGGACAACAGGTTGGTTAAAAACATCACCCTCAAGAGACGGAAAAAGAGATTGATTAACAAGGGAATGGATAACAGGTGAGTTAAAAGTTGATGACTGGAAAAAAGGTCTGTTAACAGCATCATCCTCAATGGACTGGACAACAGGTGGGTTAAAAGTTGACTGGAAAAGAGGTTGGTTAACAACATCATCCTCAGTGGACTGGACAACTGGTGAGTTAAAAGTTGAGGACAGAAAAGCAGGTCGGTTAACAGCATCATCCTCAAGGGACTGGAGAATAGGTTGGTTAAGAGCATCACCCTCAAGGGACGGTAAAAGAGGTCGGTTAACAGGGGGTTGGTAAGCAGGTGGTTTAAAAGTTGAGGACTGGAAAGCACCTAAGTCCCGCCGATTGCATTCCATAAAACCATGTCGGAAGAAGATTTCCTGCAACGTTGAGCATCCTGAAATGCGTAGAGATCTGAGAAATACTGGAAGAGAGTCCAACTTATCAAGTTGCTTACATCCGTCTAGTCTAAGATATCTCAAAGATTTCCAAGGGAGCAGTGTTTGAAGTCGAGTAAGACTTTCGCAATGAGATAAATCCAGAGTCTTCAAAAGACACATATCATTGGTGAAATATATTGCTTGCAATTTTGAGCATCTTCTGGCATTGAGACTAATGAGGCCTTTCGGAAGAGCAGGAAATACTACAAGTTGTTCATTCCAGGCCATCTCTAGATTCACTAAAGATTTCAGATATTCAAAGCTTCGTGGAAATGCTGACAAGAAATTGTTGCTAACATCAAGTGTCTTTAGCTCGATAAGATGTCCAAATCTTTCAGGTAGGGCCTTTAAACTGCATCCGCTTAAATATAACTCTTCCAAACAGTGAAGTTCACAGATTTCATTTGGAAGACAAGTCTGTTTAGTACCGCTCATATCAAGGTATCTCAGATATATGAGTTGAGCTATGGATTTAGGCAGAGCCAGGGAAAGGACAGATAATCCATTATGATCACTACTGCTCTCTATTCCAGCTACCTATCAGAGCAAAAAGTCTTATAAGATCATGTGCAAAAACATTATTCCTACAAAGCAAAGAATGATTTGTATACTGCTTTTTGGTCCTTTTTACAATAAAATTTGAGCAGAGAGAACCCGACCAGGGAATTGTAATCCTTCAATTGACACTCGGATAAGACCAGATATTTTAGGTTTGTAGGTAGCCTTTTTATCTCGGTCTTCACCTGCAATTCCCACCACAGCAAGAAACCTAATTCCTGCAATTGTGCCAAAGTGTCTATATGCTGAAGCTCCATGCGCCTTCTCCACATGAGGCCCTCTACATTTTTGTTTTCCTGTTTAAGATGGAAGGCAGAGCATCGCTTAGCAACGCTTTAAACCACTGGAGCTTATGATGCAGTTTATTCGGATCTGCGGAGAAGACTCCACCTTGAGGACTAGAAACAGCAGAAAATTATACATGATTATACAAAACTAAGCAAGATTTTACTTGCAGTGACTGAAACAAAATGCATTCTTTTGTCCTAAAATGTCTTTCTAGACAATACTCCAAACCACCCCCCCAAACCAGCAACCTACACCCCATTTGAGAAAAGTAAAACCGCTATCTAAAACATTACAGCAGTTACAAACAAAAAAAAAACTGGGCACAGCAAATAATCCGTTTTTCCAGACTGACGGGAAAGTGGAAAATATTGCGCGCCTTAACTCGTCAGTTATACATCAGTTTAGCTTTTAGATTTGAAAATTAAATGCAAAACTTACAAACAATTTATTCCCAGAAAGTTTCGAACAGATAATGAACAGTACCTGGAAGGTAATAGCAGCCATTAGAGAACGTATGTCCTCCTCCCGCCAAACTCTACTGCGTTTGGTTGGGTCTTTCCACGATTCCTCTCGGACAATTCGTCTACCCATGTCTCTTATCTGATCATGCATACAAAATTCCAGAAAGCACTGGCCCTCTTCATCTACATCATCATCTATGGCCTCATTGTATCTATGCTCATGCATTACAATAAGTGCCTTCTCTACAAGAATTTCAAGACTTGTAATCACAAACTCACACCCCAAAACTTTCCAGAATCTAGAATAAAAAGCCTTACTGAAAGCTCTATTCTGAATGAAGTCGCTACTCTTAATTTCAACGAAAAAGCAGGCTATGTCTAGGAATATGTGTTTCTCTATAGGAGCTAGATTATCGTAACTGATCTTGAGGGTTTCAAAGACAAAATCGTGGCCGACATTTTCAAGTTTGTTTAGGACTTCAGGCCAATACCTAGTCTTATCTCTATTGTATAGGTCTGTGCCTATAATCTTCAAGGACAGAGGAAGACCCGAACAAGTTTTCACAATTCTCTGTGTCATATCTTCATAACCTCTCTCCGGGTGCTCTCTCCGGAAGGCATGCCAACTGAACAACTCCACAGCTTCATCAAGCTCAAGTACTCTCATGGGGTAAATCACATTAACTCGCCCCAGCTTCAAGACACCTTTATCTCTGGTTGTAATGATGATTCTGCTGCCTTTTCCAAACCAGTCACCCAACAGAGCATCCAACTGTCGCACATCGTCAACATCATCCAAAACCACCAGTGCTTTTAAGGAAGCCAAACGACTTCTCATTAGACTAATTCCATGATCTGTATCATTCAGCTCTATCTTAGTTTTCAACAGATCCTTGAGGATCTGTTGCTGCAATTTTATAAGGCCCTGGCGAAAGTCCTCAAGTTTTACGTTAGATACAAATGAAAACGCTTCAAAGCGGTAACGGATCTCGTTATAAAGAAATTTTGAGAGGTTGGTTTTACCCAGACCCGCCATGCCCCAAATACCAAGGGTGAGCCTATTACTTGTCGTATCATCCAATTTCAACAACTGTCGCACCTCCTCAGAGAGAGAAATGAGTCCCACGGGATGTTCAGCCACCTCTCGCATTCCAAAATCCAATGACTGGAGAACGTCCTTCACCACCTGATTCACGAGCTTCCCTTCGTACCTGCGACATTCCAGAACACATAAATTTTATATTTCTTACAATGGCTATGATTTAAAAACACAAGACATATATGAAAGACAAGAAGTACCCGGAGGATGTTTCCTCGAGAGACCACCCAGATAAACAAGAGACTTCACGCAGGACATCTCTCCAGCCTTGGATCACCTCTGGGAGATACCGCCCTTGAGTCTCATGTTTACTGAAAGCCTTAGCGTATGTACCTCTTCCATACCTGACATGTGACGGTTCCACATTATAAAAGAGGGGTATCATAATGTGCACATTTGTGGACTTGATTTGCCACATAAGGGAGACCTCCCTGAGGCACCATACTGAACTCGCATAATCAGGAGAAAATATGGGTATATAGATGGTAGAGTTTTGAATGGCCTGCTGCAGACTCATTCCAATATTTTCACCCTTTTCCAATTTCTCACTGTCTATAAAGACATTCAATCCTGCAGTGGAGAGAGAATGGTAAAGATGATCCGCCAAGGTTTTCCTCACATCGGGACCCCGAAAGCTCAAGAAAACATCGTATGCTTTTCTCTCACGAATGGGCAATTGTGATGACTGCGGTTTGTAGGGGCTGAAGAACTCCATTTGCAGCACTTGAATAATGGAAGGAATAAGAACGAAGAATGTTAGTAGCTAAACAATAGAATCTTGGCTATAACTGGGTAGCCAGACATATTAACTAGCACTTACACCCATAGGAGGATCAAAGAGATACGGGTAAATTTTTAATATGTTTCACTATTACATGATTAGTTATATAACAATTTAAATATATATATAAATTTTGATTATATAATGAATTTTGATTTGTACAAATAATTATTATTTTATATAATTAGCTATCTTTAAATTTTTTTAAACAATTAAATTATTTTGAAAAATCTAAATAATTGCATGCCATTATATGATATAATTGATGTAACAATAAAATTTTGTTCCATTCCATTCACTATACATATAGAAAGACATGAATAGAAGTTATCTAAAAACACAATACAAGTAGAATGCATAATGGATGTTTATCTTATCTGTGGCTTCTTGATTTCATTGAGAGATTTGAACTATAAAAATCATCAACAAAGCTAGCCATTCTAATCAATTTCTATTGATGGTAATGACACCCCAACCAATGAAAATTTTTGTATTGAATTTTTTGCCAAAGGTTTTGCCAAAGTGATAAAGCTTCTTCTCTCCTTATGTGTTGTCCTAACTCCATAGAATTTTTTGATCTTAGGATATCAAGTTTAGCATGTGACCTTGAGTTGTAGCTCCCCTAGATCATCTATAGTTTGTTACAATGGTAATTTTGTAAAGGTTGGCTACTATAAAATTTTATGACAATCGTTTTATGATTTTATGTCAAACTAATGCAATCTAATAGTCTTAAAGCCAAATAAATAATTCATGCTAAAATTGGGAAAAGGTAAAGAAGCATACTTGAGTCAGAATGTTAAGCAAATTACCATTATAACAGACTACACATCTTACAATTGTTCCATGCAAATATTCCAAAAACAAGAAGAAAGAAGGAAAATATATGACAAAGAGAAATCAGAACAATAGTACCAACTGTTAGACCTTTCACTTTCTACAATTCAAACTCATAACAACAAGCTAGCTCTTAACAAGATTAAGAGATTTAAAATACTAACAACAATTAAACCTTTCACTACTAATAATCTGATTTTAGTTTTGAAATGATAAAGACTTAGACTGCAACCACTTTGAAGTCAATAAATAATGCAAAGACAAATAAATCTTAATACATAAATATTAAAAAAAATAAACACAGTGGATATAAATGTTTCTAAGTGTCCATTTTCATATGAAACAGTATTTTGGGTTGGACTTTTTAACTCTAATTAAGATAAATCATATCCAAAACTATAATTAATGATAATTAATGAAGAAAACGATAATCAATCCAAAAAAAAATCAATGAAGCAATTACAGAAATATGAAAATGGAATCCATTGCCACATTTTCCTAACCACTAGATACAATAGACCCCTCCATCATTCCCTTCAATGAAAAATCTCGCAAATGAGAATCCAATTTCAGTCGGCCTTCATTATGTGATCTTTGTCACCTAACAACACAGTAACCAGAGAATTTGTAGGCGAGTATAGATACCCAAAATAAAATAATCACTGGCACCATGATAAATGACTTTAAAATTTTGCACAAATCATGTCGTGGCTATCAACGATGCTGATGAGAAAATTGGGCAGAGTTTGAAGGACAAATATTACGAAAATCGACCACAGCAAAAAAAAAATTCAAAGATGAGGCGAACCAAGACCAGTCTCCCTGTGGCGGTTGTTTCAGTTGTTCACAATAAATAAAAAATAGATCTAAACATATCGAGGTTCAGAGCTACTAGATTTGTGAGCCTAAATGAATGGTGGTCATCAATGAATCAAATCTAAAGATACTACATTTACTGCAAAGATAACAATCCGATCCACTACAAGTGAAAAGATTTTTTGATCTGGTGAAATTTTTAAGCGTTAAAGTGTGAGAGATGGTTTAGTAGTGTGAGACAAGTTTACCAACAACTTGTGGAGGCACAATCTATAAGGGAAGCCTATCAACTAGCACTTGTACCTGTAGGAGGTTCAAGGGGAACGCCGATAGGAATTTAAAGAAAATTCGTAAATGAATTGTATCAAAACATAATTGGTTGTATAGGAAAATATATGTTTACACAATGCAATCTCTTTGAACAATTTGTATTGAGTTTGCAATAGTAAAAGTTACATAAGAATATTTATTTGTCTTTTTTGAATCTCCTCTTTTCAAATTGAAACACAATGTTGATTAGAGTGCTTTGAACAAATTACTATCAAGTGTACATAAATCAAAGTAAAATAAGAGCTTCCCAATGTCTTTTTTAAGGTCCTCTTTTGACGCGCTGAAATCTGTATAGAGTGAAACACAATGTTGTTAGATGAGGAATCTGCAAATTGAAAGATACAATATGTAGAAGAATTTAAAGAAGAAAATGCAAATATATTTAAAAATCTGATAATGAAAACATTATTTTTTAAACTTGAACTCATCAATTTTAGAATCCATCAAACTTGAACTGAACATTAAGATTGACCAAACATACAAAAAGGAAATACAAACTTCTATAAACCAACATAAAATCCAAAAACAACTAAAAAATAATCAACCGAAATATACCAAATTTTAAATCATCCAGCCACAGTTATATTCAACATTTATTGAAGTAAAATAGTTCGACAATGAAAGATATTTGTTGCAATTAATTAATTATGGTAACAGTCAAACAAGAGAAGCCTAAAATGCAATCTGGTAAGTAAGAGCATTTTCTGTTTGAAGGGAATGCAGTGCAGTAACAGTCAAACAAGAGAAGCCTAAAATGCAATCTGGTAAGTAGGAGCATTTTCTGTTTGAAGGGAATGCAGTGCAGTATTGTACAGTAGGATACAAAATAGATTGCAGTGCTCTTAAGAAATATTGTAACTTTTACATTATTATTTTGTTCCCTCGCAAAAATATTTTACTTTTTTTTTTCCGAATTAACATTTGACTTCACTTGCCATTCGAATTACGTCCTCAACTATGATTTAATTTGACTACCCTTATTTATGTTACCCCTTAAATCCAAATTAGTCGATCAAACAAGAAAATGAGTGTTTAAAAAAATGAAGAGTCCACTGGAGAAGCAACGGCCTTCTACTGTCTGCTAAGAACAAGTATTGTTTTTTGGCATTCAGCAAACTTCCCTGCAGCAGCAGCTTTGTACGTTTCCTAGAAAATAAAGTCCTACTATTACTCCAGCGAGTACTTTCACAAAGATTGTTGCAAGGAAATATTTTGGCAAAATAGGTGATAGGAAAATGCATCTAACACATCATATTTAAATTTACGCTAACCAAAAACATTCCTAAGTAGAAAGCTAGGATGAAGGATCAGAAACCTCTCCATGAAGAATAGAAAACTATATTGCCAAAAAGAGTTCTCAATTCAAATCGGTGCACATATTTGTGCCCATTTCTTCACTATTCTATAAATAAATTTAATGTTTTTAATCTCAAAGTGAACAAAGAACTAAATGAAATCACCAACATCCAAATCCTTCATATTAAATTTAACTGTGTGGTTTCCCCTTACAGATCTATCAATCTCTCCATGTTAAAAGGAGACAAAGCTGTTTGTATTAGATATCCGCATCAGGAAACTACCATATTTCTCTTGATGTATATAGTTCCTTATGGGCAGTGCAGCCTCATTCAGGGCATCTGTACTTAAATCGTGTGGGTATTCATGCTAGATTCTTGGATATTGTGGAATCTGCTTTTACTTAAAATAAAACAAGACAGGAGAAACATGGCTTCATTCCAAGTAGATTTTCATTCTAAATCTTACAGTTTAAATCTCATTGTGATGATAAAACAACAAACATCAGTGTACTCCAAACAAGCAACATAGTTACAAATACTTCAACATAGATATAAATTTTATATTGGTTGGGCATGGAAAATAATTAGGAAGCAAACAAACAGTAGTAATATGCACATAGCTTTGATTGTATATTTCATAGCAAATAACAAAAGAACATAGATCAAATATGAGTTAAGTACCAAGAACTTCTAAGCTGGGTAATACCTGTCTCTTTCTAATTTCTTCCTCTGATACAGAATTTTTGGAATACTCAGAAATTCATTCCTCCCTGGTATTCAATAAAAAATAATCACATTAGTTCAGAAACCCAAGGTCTAAAACTGCCTACATGCATGTTGAAGAAGGTAGAGGAATGTTTATAATGTGCTCAATATATCTTAGGAAATCAACATATACATCAAATCTGGTATATAGTCATGGAAACAGGATTGTGGTATTTTACAAACCTTTGTAACTGCTCCTGCAAAACCGTGCACTTGATAACTGCATCTTTGCGTTGCAAGCGCTCTTCCAAAGCTCCAACTCTAAAGCATCCACTTTTCAGACAACCCTTTCATCTCAAATTTGTTGCCTTAAATTGAGTTTCGAAATAAGAATTGAAGCCCTAGCCCTAGCTCCTATCCCTTCCCTAAAACCCTATATTTAAATTACTATATTCTACTGAAAGCACACAGGTCACCTGTTATCCAGTGGCAGCCATGAAATTATTGACCAAAAATATAGAAAAACAGGCAGAAAATAAGATTCGTTACTTACCCTTGAATTATATCCATGGACCAAGATGAGCGAGAACAGATCTGTTTATGGGTACCCTTCAATATCTTCTCTTGGGTATTGATTTGAATCATTCTAGAAAGGTCCAACCAGTCCTGACACTGGTGAGAAACTATTGACTAATGTTCTTGTCTCATATTTCTTCTCTCCTTCACCGACAAGGAAGCTCTGGCAAGGAACCTTAGAGAAAGAGAGTAAAGAATGTTACGAAACCCTACCAAAGCAGAACCAATCTCCCTAAAGCAAAATAAAACTAACTGAAACCATGGCAAGTGACTAACCTCAAGCGTAAATTGGGCCCGCAGAAATCTTCCTATGCAGCGGCGGTGGTGGACAACAGAACTGAAGCCTCAAACCAAATTTTGTTGTGAACTGATCGACAACACAACCTATTTATAGGCGGAGGCGATGATGAAGGGTGGGTGATCTTTTCTTGACATAGAAGATATCTGCTGGATTTAGTTTTAATGAGATTAGACTGAAAAAATGATTTGCACCATGGAGTGTTTGGACGATGGAGTGCCTGAATTATATTTGCATTCAATGAAGCCACTGCCTTGGCTCCACGTCCTCCTTGCTTATCTACAAAAGTAACCTCAGACCATTAGAGACAATCATTATCTCCTTGTTCTGTACATAGCCAGCAAGCATACCTGCAGAAGAGGCGATCAAGTCACTGAGACGACAGCTACTATCATTAAAGATAAGCAACCCTAGCTATCATAGTATTGTTTACCGGTCACCGTAGTTGCTCTTCAATTCTTCCTGCGCAGCCTGAGCACCTAAGAGGGTGGTTTAGCGGTGGTGAAGTAGTTTGCAGGCCATGTGAGACAGGATTTCCGATGGGCTGTGGACTGGCAAGTCCACAATTAAAAGCCTATCGGCTAATTAATAAGGGCAGGTCCACATGCAGTTCCTTAGCTTATTTTGGTTAGCAGCCACTCCTCAAATGCTTTAGGAGTAATTTGTGGGGCTGGTGGCCTCATGAATTTTAATTCACTGTTTATTTTTAAGTAGTCATCTAAAAAATATGCAATTATTATTTATTTGCATTTATAAATAAATAATATCAATAATAATTTTTGAGATAAAATTTGGAGGGAAAAAGGGGAGGAGGAAAGAAATTTAATCCACTGGACACTTTTTTAATATTCAGCCATTGCTTATTTCCACCTTCCATTTTTTTATAGCTTAGGGTGAGGTCCCATGGTGGGGCTTCGTGATCTATTTTGAAGGAGCAAGGGGTCCCATGGAGAAAAAAAAAATGCTACATGATTAATTAGAATCTATTCCTCAAAAATAGCAACCTCTAGCTCAAAAATTTAAGCCAGTGCAAAAGGGTGGAGCTAGAAATTGCCCCACCAATTTAGATTTTTTTTGCCACTTGTCAATCATACAAAGTTTTAAAATTCTCACTGATTAATTTGTTTTTATTTTATATTTATTTAAGCCATTGAATTGAATATGCAAAATAATAAAATCCATTAGACCACCGGCCTCCATAAATATAGGAGCTTAAACTTTTAAACTTAAACTATGATACAAAATTAATGGGACCACCCACTTTAAAATAATCCTAAAAGATCTCACCAACACTAAAAAAAAAATTTAGAAGCCCCCCTCCATGGGACCCCGCCTTTATTTTCAATTCCTAAACAATAGTTGCTCGACCAAAATAGGAAAGATTATAAATTATTCTTTTCTCACAATTTTAAATTTGCATGGAAACACTCAAGTTGCTTAAATATAAACAGAAAATGCATTTAAGTGGTTGCATGGGAAAATGGGGTAAGAAGAGCGTGGAAAGATGTACAATCACAACTAAAAGGAAAGGAAAGATCTAATTTGAACTATCAATTTAGTGGTCCATGTGGATGGTCATCTTCCACATTTTAGTTGGAATTCCAGTAATAAGGTTTTACTCCATTTGTTTGTTTGACCAGTTCAGTCTATACATTTTGGTAATTAAAGATGATAATAAAAATAACATGATTATTTAAGTTTTTGGTAAGTTTGTATTTGAATGGTTTGTTAAAAAATTTAGGTGTATATTTATTAATGGTTAAAAATTAATTTTGAATAATAAAAGGAAATAAATTATTTATTTTTTCTTGGAAATTTTCACTTAAATAATTTATTAAAAATGTTATTTTAAAATTGAAAAATATTTTTTTAATTTTTTTATTAGAGGGGTAAATGCTTTTGACCTGAAGCTATGAATCAGTGAGGTCACAACCAAGGGACCTCATCCCCAACATAAATACTCAACAATTACACTCCAATGGGGTTTGAACCTTGATGGGAAGAATAACATCACAACAACTTAACCATCACACCATTCCACTATAAAAAAATGTATATTTTAATTATAAAATATATATATTTGTGCTTTTAAATAAAGATAAAATTTAAATATGTTAATTATTTAACCATTAAACTTACTTTATATTTTATGGTGATTGTTTATGTGTCTTACTCAAACTTTGTCAATCATGAGAAAATTTACATGTACAATCCTTCATCCATCCTTCACCATTACGTTTACTTTATTTACACATTTTACAAGGCATTGAGCTAAATGTGTCATCTTATTGTTGACTGAGATGACTTCTATGACTAGAAATTAATATGTAAGCACTCTTGAATATTAATGGAAGGCTTTGAATATGTAGGAAGAAAGAAAAAGATAAATGGGCATGATATTACATTGTAATGTATTTTTCTATATTTATTCAATTGTAATCAAATGGTTGAGGCCTAGCATGTTGGAAGCCCATGTTGTGGTGGGTTGTAATGTTGTTGCAATTGGATATGAATAGAGAACATATTGTTGTATTATTCTATTGAGTTTTGGCATCTATTTATTTATTGATTGTATGGTTGGATAATCTTTCAATGGACCCTCCAACCATGAATGCATCAAACACAATCCTCTACAAATTTATCAATCATCGAATATATAATATTGTTATGCTAACTAGACTGCATGAGCTAGAAAATAAGAAAAATAAAAAGTAAAATGGAATCTAGATCTATTCTTTTAAGTTTCAGTGTAGTGGAATGGAATATCCAATTGTAAGAGGATTGGTGCTTTGATCCAAATAGTATTGGTGTGATTGGGGTATTTTACCTATTTGGTTTACCTCATAGGTCCTACTCACACTAGTTTACCTAAGTTTACTTAGGGAATCTTTAGGTTATTTACTTTTTATGTTTTATGTCATATGATTAAGACACTTTTCATAATCTTATATTGTTATATATCATCACTTTGCCTATATATGAAAAGCCCCTCATGTACAATTTATGTATACAATATATACTTATGGTATCATAATATCATTTTGCATTAATAATTAATCAAATTATCCTCCTACATCTCTCTTGTGAAAGGTTAATATTTGGTTTTGTAGATCATATTGGAAGTATGAGTCCATCATTGACTCTAATATGATATTAAAGATTTATATCTATAATCCCCTTCTTATATCTAGAAGTGATTTAAGAAAATTCCTTTTATGGGTACATTTATTGGCAAAAAGCACTTCACCATTGAATCTAAAATCCCCAAAAAAATCTTATTTTCATATGGCATTCTATATTTAGAGTTGATTTTTTGGGTCATTTTTTAAGAGTTTGCAAAAAGTTGTAATTTTTTGGTATAGTTGTATGAAAACTATATGTTTTGTATGGATGTAGATATAACAAGTTATAGTTAGTAGATCTAGGTGAAATATTCTCTATGCATGGTATATTCTTCATCATACATCAACAATTCATCTATAGCATGCTAATAGGTACAGCGTTGCAACTTTATTAATTTGTTTTCTACCTAGTTTAATGTAGATTTCGAATCCCTAGGTTGTAGGAGACCTAAGTATGAATTTTGAACTAGTCATAGGGGCTTAAAACCTTATAGGTAGTGCCACTCAGATGGTGTGGCCTAATTTTTTCCTTTACCTTATTTATGTAAGTGGCCTAGCCCAAAACCCCCACCCATTCGTGACCACTCTTAAGAACCGCATTGGTGAAGCACCTCCACTTTTTTTCGGCAACATGGCCTAGATCTACCACATATCCACTACTAGGACAAGTAGTGCCACTCATCTACTATTTGAATAGTGCCAAGGGCCCACCTTTGCATTTTAAACAAGTTATTTTCCCTATGAGCCATAACTTTTCACACATATATCATATTTTCAACTTCTTATAATTGTTGGAAATCTAGTTTAGAGAACTTCATAGTGGCATAATTTATTTTTCTAGAATTTTTTGTATCTATCAAAAATGATTGATTGAAATTTAGATTATCTCTTTTACTTTTGAGCTTATAAATTTTACCTAGAATCTTTATTTTTTAAAATAAGTAGGCACTAGAAGGGTGTTGGAAATCTTCTTACAACTATCCATGCCCTCTTTCACAAGTCTTCCCTAAGTACATTTTATTCAATTTGTGATTTATTTGTACTTTGTTTAAATACTTCAACATTTTGATAATGGAAAGTTATGTTTTCATGAGATGACTTAATTTCAAGTGATTCATATGTGATAATATTATTGATCTTTAATTTTATCATTTGAGGGAATACATTTTGTTTTTTTTACTCACCCTTCTATGGTAATCCAAGATAAGGATAATTATGATCCTAACACATCTTAGGTGGCTTAATATTTTGTCTTCTTTATGGGCTCATACCTAAACCAAACAAGCCCAAAAATAAGTCAACATGAGAAAATAATATTTATCATGTGTTGTAAGATTGATTTGTTTTAGTGTTGATTATAACACTATATGGGCCATAATGGACCTTGATAGTTGTCACACACTTTGGATTAAGATTTGGAAGATCTTTGGAGACCCACATATCTCTTCATTTCTAAATGATCCTTCTACATATTGCCTCATTCCCCTTGATGATGTAGATAATATACCCTTTGATGCTAATACTTTAGAGAAGCTTGAATATCTTATAGGTCTTGAATGTTTAGATGACACAAAGACTTCTCCTTCTCATATTGAGATCACATCTCCATCTTTTATTGTTCCTAAGGAGATTGGTATCATTACATCCATGACCCCTATTGATGCAATACAATAAGACATTCATCATGGGTAAAAGTTGGAAGTTGGGTCCACGAAGAGGGGAAGTTTTGGCCAAAACAAAAAAAATAGTAGGAAATGCGTACACTTTTTTTAAAAATGCATATGCACTTTGGATCAAGTACCCAAGCCTAAATCTGAATGTGTATGTGTATAGATTCGAGTACGCACCTAGAAACGTGTACACGTTATGAAACGCATGCACGTTACTAATGCGTGCATGTTACTAATGTGCACACGTTACTAACACGTACACATTTCTTAAAGCTATTTATTTTTTTAAATAAATGACTGGGTTATTCATTTTCTCACTACAGTTTGGCTAATGACCTTGAGGGAGAGCTTAATTTGTGTACACATTCCTGAGGAACCATTTCAACCAAATTTTTACTGCCACCTCCTCTTGTCGACATAACCGGCCTCATCGACCTCCAAGTTGGTTGAATTCTACTTTTTTTCTTTATATCTTGCATTTTTTTGTAATTGTTATTTAGTTTTTGTTTGTTTTATTTGTTTTATGTTGAATATTTTATAGTTTTTAAATTGTATTTAAAACTAAAAACATCAACCAAACCAAAAACGTTAAATTGTAAATTGAAAACTATAAAATATATACCTAAATTAACTAGAATTTAACCTAAATTGGACACAAAACTTAGAAATCAAAACCCTAAACCCTAAACCCTAGGTTCCAAAAAACATAGACCTAAAAATTAAAACCCTTAATCCTAGGACCTAAACCCTAAAAGCTAAACCTAAATTAGATTTATAATGTCTAGATTTTTTGTCTTTTTACTAGTCCTGAAATCACATAAAATCCCTAGATAAGTCTATTTATAATATCAAGGAAATAATAACTTGTTTCAAATATGTTCTTAATAATATTTATTAGTGAGCCCTTGAGATTGCATTAGTAATACCTTTTATCAAGTTCCTAATCCTTATTCTCCCAAATCTACAAATACTTGGTGTGCTCACTTTTCCAAGTCCTTGTTCAATTTCTTTAGAAATATTCACCTATGTTCATAATCTTCATGCTTAGGTGCACAAAAAGTCCCTAAAATTTGCATCTATGTCCCTATACATACCTCTAAGGAACTCAAAACCAAGTATCAAATTTCATCAAAATAGGCTTAGCAAGCACAATTTACCACTCAATTTTAACCTTGCAAGGAAAATGAAACCATACATGGTTACTAGAAGTCAACACAAAACCAAATGAATATACATGAAATCACCCTGGTAGCACACCATCCACATGCACTACCTACCTATCCCCTCTATGGGTGGCTCTCAACCTACGTCTGCATCTAATTTAGAATTATGAGGTCTCATAGAGTGCTCTCTCTCTCTCTCCACCTTGAGGCTTCTCCTCTCTATTCTCCCAAGAATGATGGGAATGCACTGAGTGGGATGCATCTTGATGAGGGCCCCTTATTATTATATCTTGAAGGATATCAATAACTTGAGGACCACCAATAAGATTCATAGGTGGGTTCTTAGCCTTTCCCTCATTCCCACTTTGATGAGTGACATGATGCCTAGGAGGCATCTTTCATTGACAATCAATGCATAGGTTAGGACATACATAGAATCATCTAAAAAGCATCACTAAGGCATGGAATTCATTAGTCCAAGATAGAATGATACAATAATTTAAAATTAACAACCACACACCGCTCAATTGTAACCTTGCAAGGAAAATGAAACCATATGGTTACTAGAAGTCAACACAAAACCAATTGAATATACATGATTTAATAAAATTAAACTCTCTATCATAAAATAAATTTTATATGAATATCCTTGTTGGCTCTAATTCTCAAAATCAATTTTATTGCAATAAAATTTCAAGGTTCATGGTCTATAATAGACAATGAAAAGGAATGGGAAATTTATAATTTTATATATTCCTCTTCATGGTCCTAATACTTAAAACTTTCAAAAGTGACAATGTTTGAGACTTATAAATATTTCTATCAAATATATAATAACAAAACCTAAGAAACTTTTGAAATAGCCATGATTATCTTCTTAATCTAGTAAGGAAATATAGGCTAGTTAAGAAAAACAACTCTAGAAATTCAGTTAGAAATTAAACCAAAATATCACCTTCCCAAAATCACACAATCATGAAATGCCAACAATAAATTATGATCAAGTAGCTCATTAAATTATACTTAATACATTTATAATTTTTTCACTTGCCAAATCAATGAAGTAGGACCTTGATATTATTATTTAAAGATTTTAAATTAGGCCACTGTGTTCAAATCAAAATTTAAGATAAAGTGAGAATTTAATCAAGGGTACATGTACATGATTTTAATTTTATACTTTAATGTACATGTTGTAGGGGAGGCTGTAATTGTTTGTATAAATTCTACAACATAAATTAGTCTAAATGTTCATGCTATGGATTTTTTAATGTTTTAAATTGAATGGTTCTTCAAATGAATTGTATTTTGGATTTTTGCACACGTTCAATGTGATTTATAACTTTCAAATTGTGTATGTTATTTAATTAGTTTGTTGATATATATTTTTTAATTGTTTAACATGCAATTGCCATTTCATTGAATATGGATCTTGAATTTAACATAGAGGATTTTATACCTAATGAACAACTTGAAGATCACATACATCCAGATCCGCCACCACAACAAAACCCCACACCTCCACCCTCTCCACCTCCTAACCCCACCCCTATAGTAGATCAGGCCAAGTTAAGAGAGAGCATTAGAACAAACCTTAATGTGATTCAAGAAAATATAGATTTGATAAAAAATGAGCCTAATTTATCCCCCCATCTCGCACGGTTTGCATCTTCAATGAAAATTGTTGTTGATTTTGTTTGATCTATTGATGTAGACCTATATAGGTTCCATCAATGGAGAGAAGAGAGGAGACAATTTTATGCAGATGGATTGTCTTATAACAAAATCCATGACTTTAAAATTACCAAACAAGCCATTTTCCAACATTTTTTTAGCCCCCAAACAAACGAACCAATTCAACCCACCAAAAAATGAATTTCAATTAAATGGTGTAGGAACCCGCAGATAGCTGCAAATTTTTGGGATAGATGGTGGATGGTGTTTGATACTCCACCACATGGAAATTGTGAGGTTCCCCTTTACTTTTTGGGAAGTTATGGGCTGATTTTGAGTTGGGTTTAAAACCCAACTATTTTGATATGAGACCATTTCAGGGAGTTGGGTGTGGCATGCCCCAACATAAATTAGGAGCACGTGTGGATCCTCAATGATGTGCTCCAATTTCTCCTATTGTTGCTCCTCCTCTTGGTATTCCCATTGCATTTCAGTAACTTAGATGATGTTGTCGACATTAGGAGCATTGAGTTCTCTTTCTGGACATCTCACTCATCAGACTACACATGCGATGGCTAAATTGAGCAATAGAGAGCATGGAGGCTCAGGCTATGGCATACTCAAGCATCCACTTGAGGTGACCCACATGCATCTAGGATAGAGTCATATATAAATTTACTATATTTTGAGGATCATCCTTCACAGGTATGTACATCTTTTGAACTTAGGCACATGTAAATAATTTGTTTGAAATGTGCAAAATTCATGTAAATAATAACATTAAAATTTATATATATAAAATATTAATTCAAAAAGTGTTTGGTGTAGATGCATGATCAGATGATGCCTGAATCTTAATATGATCGTGTCTGTATTTTGAGTGTTGTAGAATTAGGGTCACCTTTTGGTCAAGTACAAACCAATATATATTTTAATTTATGTAGACATATTGAATTTAATTTGAATTTGTACACATGTGTGAAATGATATATTGTATCTAGATGTAGGGAGGTCATGCGATACCAAGTACCGACCAACCACAAGTTGTGGTGAGTGCTCCTGAGTCATCATCAGCTCAGATGTGTGCTTTCAAAAGTTTGTTAAGTTTAAAAATTAAATACACATCATAGATTGGTGCAGTCAAGCTCGGACGACCTTGTTAGGCTATCTGATCATGCAACTAACTCACACACACACTCACTCAGAAGGATCAACCAAATACAACAAGAGAATAAATATTTCCTTTTTATTCAATAACAAAGATACATCTAGGAAATTCTATTTAGAGCAACTCTTTGTTCTTCACTTCACCACATTCGACCCCCCTTCTACCTTACCCTACCTGCTAACACTACATACTGTATTATTCCTCCAGGTCGACCTTGGAATTCATCTCTTCTCGTGTTGTAGTATCACAATGTCATTACCTCGTTATCAATAGCTTCATCAAGTTGTCCAGTGAAGATGGATTCCACAAAAACAATGTGGAATTCATTTGATCTTGTTCTTCCAAGTGTCACCATCCACTGTCATTGACCGTCGCATGAATCATATCACTCACACCACTGAGTCCACCTTCGCCCTATCGGTGAGACCCCCAATCACCTCCCACTAATACAAAGAAGTCCCACCACTGAACACTTTGCACACTAAACATCATTCTATTGGGGATACCATCGTCTATGTCCTAGCGACAAAGCATTGTCCTGACAACAGCATCCACCATCAGGCTATCAGTAGGATAGGGGACATCATTCCACTAATGGGAGAACCTCACACCAATATCGCCCCATTGGAAGGACAAAGAATGACATCCCACTGCTATAAATTCTACACACTCCTTAACTCACTGTAGCCATCGGACCGTCAATGGGACACAAAATAGGGTCCCACTGAAAAGTTAATCTCTCACCGATGTAACCCAATTTCCAAGTCAGTAAAGATCATAACTTAAGAACCTCTAGTCGGAGGTTGTGGAGTTATAAAAACCTGTGACTTGCTGACATATAGCTATTGGGTTGTCGATGGGACTTGAAGGAACGTTTCGTCGATAAGCCAAAGTCCCACCAATAGAACATGATCAACCCTTACTCGATCAAACAACATAGAAAATGACACAAGATTGTTCTTGTCCCTAGATGCTCCTATAGCATAGATCTAATTTAATTTGAATTTGTACACATGTGTGAATGATCTATACATTTTTGTATCTATATGTAGGGATTTCATGCGATACCCATGGCGGGTGCACCTAAGACATCGTCAAATTTTATGCATGGGAAATCTCAGGTGTGTGATCATGAGGTCATATCATTTGAGGTTGTAAACTTTACTAATTATCCTATACAATTTTTAGGGACCTTTTAAATATATATATTCGAGGTTCTAACATATTGTTTGCTTTATTTAAATATGCAGGACATAGTAGATCAAGCATTTGGACATTCTCAATTGATAGTTATGTTACTCATTGAAAAAAATGTGTCAATAGATTCACATGATCATATGGTAATTTATGCATACTAAAAATCATTTTTACTATATTTCCTAGATATTTAATTAAATTTATTTTTATCAAGTTTATAAATATTTCATGTTTATATGTTAAATTATATCAAAATTTCTAAATAACTTTAAATCTAATTTCAAGTTTCTTGTACTCTTCAATAGCATGATATGTGTACATCTAGTCCACGTGGAGAAAAGAGAGGACTTGATTTGAATGATCGCCCTGATAGTTAGATGGTTTTAAATTTTATGCACTATAGATTTCTAGTTTTATTTAAATATGTGTTGGACTTGGCATATACATTTTGAACATGTTATTTCATGGACCATTTCACATACATTATATCAATTAATATGATCATGTTTGTGTCTATTTATATCAGTTGACTTTAATATGATGATTATATATGCACTCAATTATGATCGTGTTATGTTCATTTTAATGATTATATGCACTGATGTATGTATATATATTTTATCTAATTTTCAAGTAATATGCACTATATAAATTCTTATCTAGAATCAAATTTCATATATATTTACATGTCATTGTTGAATTAAGTTTAGACATATCTTAAAATGATTAACTCTTAAATTTAAATAATTTATCACATGGTTAGGTGACAAATTAAAACATTACTTAAATAGTTTAGATCATATTCATAATAAATTAAGGGCAGGTAATTTTAACTATTTTCCAATTCTAGCAAATATTTGAATCACTGAACAAAAATCTATCTCCTTGTATGTATACAATGTATAATCTATACAATTGATCAATTATATAAAATGTGGTAAATATAAGACATGATTTGTATAAGATAAAATTGGAACAGGATATTTAAAAAGTGACTAATAAGTTCATTGAAGTTCATACATGGAAAAAACATATATAATTTATATTGATGTTTAATACAACTATATAACATGATGAAACATATATGTGCATGTAGATACAATTAAATCTTATCAACTCTTAGGTCAAGACCACAAATTGATATTTACATAGTCTCTTGATAAATTTTGTTTTACAGTGACAATCACATGGTAGACCAACTTGATGAGAACCTACAAAAATAATTAATGTAAGTAAAGTAACTATAGTTTTTATGAGTCATTTAACTAAATAATTCATGCGAGAAAAGAATATATAGTAAAAGTTAGAAAATTGGATCTTATAAATTCCTTACAAATTCAAGTGATGTTTTCCATAGGATGGATCAAGGGGACCTAAGAGGATAGAGCTTAAGGGGTCCTAAGAGAATGCCTTAAGGGGAGTTAAGAGAATGAATTAAGGGGATGCAAGATGGCAGATTAAGGGGAGTTAATAGAATTCCTTAAAGGGATGCAGGAGGGTGGATTAAGGGGAGTTAAGAGAATGACTTAATGTGATGCAAGAGGGTGGATTTAGGGGATGCATGTAATGAACCCTAGGATATGGCTTGACAGGTCCTAAGAGGATGGCTTAAGGGGAATTATGAGAGTGATTTAAGGGATGCAAGAGTGTAGATTAAGGGGATGTAAGAGGATATGACTTAAGGTTCCTTTAAGAGGATGGCTTAAGGGGATGGAAGAGGGTAGATTAAGGGGAGTTGATAGAATGACTTAAAGGGATGCAAGAGGGTGGATTAAGGGGAGTTGATAGAATGACTTGTAGGGATGACCTAAAGGGATTAAGCATCTCATGAACCCTAGAAACCCTAAAACCTAAACCATAGGACCTAAAGCCTAGAAGATGAACCCTAAACCATTAACCCATATAGATTTGTTATTCTAAGCATCTCATGAAACCTAGAAACCCTAAACCCTAAACCATAGGACCTAAAGCCTAGGAGATGAACCCTAAACCATTAACACATATAGAATTGTTATTCTAAGCATTTCATGAACCCTAGAAACCCTAAACCCTAAACCATAGGACCTAAAGCCTAGCAGATGAACTCTAAACCCTTAACCCATATAGAGTGACTTAAGGGATGCAAGAGGGTGGAATAAGGGGAGTTGAGAGAATAACTAAAGGGATGACTTAAAGGGATTAAGCATCTCATGAACCCTAGAAACCCTAAACCCTAAACCATAGGACCTAAAGCTCAGGAGATGAACCCTAAACCATTAACCCATATAGATTTGTTATTCTAAGTATCTCATGAACCCTAGAAATCCTAAACCCTAAACCATAGGACCTAAAGCCTAGCAGATGAACCCTAAACCCTTAACCCATATAGAGTGACTTAAGGGATGCAAGAGGGTGGATTAAGGGGAGTTGAGAGAATGACTTAAAGAGATTGAGCATCTCATGAACCCGAGAAACCTTAAACCCTAAACCATAGGACCTAAAGCCTAAGAGATGAACCCTAAACCATTAACCCATATAGATTTGTTATTCTAAGCATCTCATGAAACCTAGACACCCTAAACCCTAAACCATAGGACCTAAACCCTAGAGATGAACCCTAAACCATTAACTTTTAAGCATCTCATGAACCCTAGAAATCCTAAACCCTAAACCATATGACCTAAAACCTAAGAGATGAACCCTAAACCCTTAACCCATATAGATTTTTTATTATAATCATCTCATGAACCATAGGATATGAAGATCCTAAACCCTTAACCATAAGACCTAAATCCTAGGAGATGAACTCTAAAACCTTAACCCATATAGATTTGTTATTCTAAGCATCTCATGAACCCTAGGATATGAAGATCCTAAACCCTTAACCCTAACGCATAAATCCTAGGAGATGAACCCTAAACCCTTAAAGCATATAGATTTGTTATTCTAAGCATCTTGTGAACCCTAGAAACCCTAAACCCTAAACCATAGGACCTAAGGCCTAGGAGATGAGCCCTAAACCATTAATCCATATATATTTGTTATTCTTAGCATCTCATGAACCCTAGAAACCCTTAAACCTACACCATATGACCTAAAGCCTAGGAGATGAACCCTAAACCCTTAACCCATATAGATTTGTTATTCTAAACATCTCATGAACCCTAGGATATGTGTAAAGCTCATAAAAGAAAACTCTCGTATTAACAAAGTATTTCTAAGAATTTTTGTACTTTCCAAGGTAAAATTAAATCATGCATATAACATGAACTCTTCATGAGATCTCAAGAGTGAGTCCAATAATGAATCTAATTTCATATATCAAGATGGAATATAGTACATCCATTTCAATGTTACAACAATAATCTTACATCAATACATCTATTTCAATGTTACATCAATAAACCTTCATCAAAAAATCTATTTCAATGTTACATCATTACATCTCAACAGTAGAGTTACATTTACAAATGGGCTATGTAAGCCATATAAAGTAATACAAAAGTACATCAATAGCATAAAGATTCTCAGATCCTCAACCGCCTTGACAACACTGGTCTTCTTGCAAGTTGAGGCCAAGAGTGTGATTAAGGTGCCTTTTCTACCCAACCATGAAGTACATGACTTCCATGGGTTCTTCCTAACTCAAAGATAACCTCGACCCTACACGAGGAGCCTAGCAACCTGGAACAATAGAGCAGGAGGGAACTCTCGATGCATGCTTGATGCCTATATTCATTCCTATACTAGAGAACATATTTCTTGCATTCAGGATGTGGTAGAGACATACAATTCTAGGATTTTTAATTAATCCATCTATTTCAATGGTACATTTGTTTGGCCAAGCATTAAAACATAAAATGGTAGTTTATGAAAAGGATAAACTACCATCTTTGTGTGCCCACATTCAACATCTTGTCCTAGAAGTTTCTTATAAAGAAAATAAATAATGCATTTTCCACATATAATTTCATTCAGTTTAACAACATTTACACATACAAGCATTCTATCATAAAACATATTTCATTGCCAGGTTCGTAAATTGATTTGCATAGGTACAATGATTTATAATATACAACTCATAAATGATTTTTCAATTTCACTATGCATTTCATTCTTCAAATTAGCTATTCTTCAATGAATAAAAGAAAGTTTATGCAATGTGCTCATTTCCATGTACATGCAAGATATCCCATATTCTATCTCCAATTGAAAGGTTTAATCTAATTAACATATTGGTGTGAATTGAAATAAAAACACACTCCAATTAGTATTGTATACAATTTAGAGAATTGTAGTTTTCCCTTATTCCCATGGTAATGTATACACATGTATTTATTTATATATTTAGATATTTATATATACGGATTCTTTATACTAAAGTTTAGAAATAAATCATTCCTAACAAAAATTTACCAACTACAACAAAAAACTTGGTTATTCCCAGCCAAATTTAAATCTTCCCACTCCTAATTTCAGAACTTGTTTAATCTCAAATAAGAACAAATATATATGTATATATATTCATATAGATATTCATATCTAAATTAAAATACATATATGTATATAAATAGTTATATAAGCATACAAACTTAGAAATTATCAATACAAGATTAGAATATGGTTCCAGTTGGCTAACCATTTTACATCAAAAAATTATCAGACACATAGAGGTGTAAATATTGAGTCATAATTTAATATATTTTAAACTGTATATAATTTTATACACATATAACACACACACACACACATATATATTATATATATGTATTTATATATGTATGCGTTTGTTTAAAGCTACATCGTTGCATAGTTTATAAGCTATTAGCAGGCTCCAAAGACTCACAGTGGATTTAAATATGTTCAGAGAGAGATTTAAATGTATGACGTAAAAAGGATATAGGCTAATGCCCCCTCATATTGGGGAAGATGTTGTTTGGGAGGGCATCGCCCCCTCCATAGGCCACGGCCTATGGAGGGTGCTACCCCCATAGTGTAACCCTTCCCAATATGGGGAGGGAACAGCTAGGGAAAACCCCAATTCTTTAAAAAATTTACTACATTTAATTCAAAGAAAATACACCGGTATTTAATCCCCTTTTTCAATTTGATTTGCTTTAAAATATTAATTTTATATATGTAAATATATGTATATATCTACACAGCCTAGTGTAGGAATATACATATATTTGGATATTTAATAATATCAAAAACTAAAACAAGATTTTGCTTGGAAAATCAATAGAAATCTGGAATAAATTATTCAATATAGGGATTTGTACAGAAATAATTATTTGTATATATATATATAGGAGTAGGGAAGAATGCTACAATTTGTACAACTATGGCAAAGAATTTCACACAACAAGCACTCAATATAGAGATTTTTCACATTAGTTTCAAAAGAATTCAATCTTTTTAACAATTCAAACATACTTTCCCATACTTTGAAATTTAAATGCAATGGAAGAGATTTCAAAACCTGGAAAAATTGCCTCCAGTTGAAATTTCCTTCTTCATCTCTCATTCTCACTTTCCTCTGAGTTTTCTTTCTAAAGAATCTCCCTCTCCTTCTTTCCTTTTTCCCTTGTATTTCTCTTCTTATTTCTACTACTCTTAATCTACTGAAATCTAAAACTCTATTTGGCAGCCATTTTCAGTTATTTACAGAGCAATTCAAGAAGAATATCAAACGGTTGTGTTTTTTTGTTATCAGTTTCCTCTTTTTAAAGATTTCTTTTTGTTTTCAAAACCTAATCTTGAAAAGAATAAAAATAAATTCATTTCTATGCATATTATTTTTCCTTGATAAATAATAAAGAAGAAATTCCATTTTAGTTGCAACTAAATACTTATCTTCCGTAACCAGTTAGAAAATACTATTTCTAAATTGCAAAAGAAATATCTACCCTTAATGAGTAATGAGTAAATATCATTTATTTGCAAAATAAATATTTATTCCAAAGAAATAACATTCAATTGAAAGTAAAAATAATTATTCAAATTAACCAAGCATGATCATTTACTTATAAAACAAAATCTATAATTAAGTCATATTTAAAATTAATTCTTTTGTTTTATTATGCTTTTATTTCATTACTTAATTAATTTGACTAAACATTATAAAATTTGCAAATAGTAAAACAGTCAAGCTAATTTAATTCTAAATGCATCTACATGATTCTAGGTGCTTGTGTGTGATCAAGAGAACCATTCCTGCTTTACCCTGCCATGAAGCTAACCTCCTCTCCTTAATCACACCCTTAGTCTTCAACCACCTACAACTTAAGTACACTCAGGCACCCACTAATAAATTAGTATCCAAATAAAATCCAAATCAAAGCAACGTATTGCATTAATTCAAATATTACTATTCTATTTCTTCAATTTCAAAGTAAACCATATTTAGTACTTTCAACTTTTCAAAATTAAAGGAAACATTTTCATATTTCATCACACCAAAAACACCATATTATGTATTATTTACTCTACCACACACATTCAATCATATATCAAATCCACACAAAGCCAAAAGCAAGCAACATCAGAGTTCGAGATGTGACAATATGAAGATCCTAAACCCTTAACCCTAGGATCTAAAGCCTAAGAAATTAACCTTAAACCCTTAACCCATATAGATTTGTTATTCTAAGCATCTCATGAACCCTAGGATATGAAGATCCTAAACCCTTAACCCTAAGACCTAAATCCTAGGAGATGAACCCTAAACCCTTAACCCATATAGATTTATTATTCTAAGCATCTCATGAAACCTAGGATATGAAGATCCTAAACCCTAAACCCATATAGATTTGTTATTCTAAGAATCTCATGAACCCTAGGATATGAAGATCCTAATTCCTTAACCATAGGATCTAAAGCCGAGGAGATGAACCCTAAACCCTTAACCCATATAGATTTGTTATTCTAAGTAGCTCATGAATCCTAGGATATGAAGATCCTAAATCCTTAACCCAAGGACCTAATGCCTAGGAGATGAACCCTAAATCCTTAACCCTAAACTTAAGAGAGTGACTTAAGGGGATGCAAAATGATGGATTAGGGGTAGATAAGAGGATATGGCTTAAGGGGTCCTAAGAGGATGGCTTAAGGGGAGTTGAGAGAGTGACTTAATGGGATGCAAGAGGATGGATTAAGGGTAGATATACAAGGATATGGATTAAGGGGTCCTAAGAGGATGGCTTAAGGGGAATTAATCGAGAGACTTAAGGGGATGCAAGAGGATGGATTAAGGGTAGATATGTGACGATATGGATTAAGGGGTCCTAAGAGGATGGCTTAAGGGGAATTAATAGAGATAATTAAGGGGATGCACGAGGATGGACTAAGGGTAGATATATGAGGATATGGCTTAATGGATCCTAAGAGGATGGCTTAAGGGGTGTTGAGAGAGTGACTTAAGGGGATTCAAGAGGATGGATTAAGTGTAGATATATGAGGATATGAATTAAGGGGTATTAAGAGGATGGCTTAAGGGGAATTAATAGAGAGACTTAAGGGGATGCAAGTGGATGGATTAAGGGTAGATATGTGAGGATATAGCTTAAGGGGTCCTAAGAGGATGGCTTAAGGGGAGTTGAGAGAGTGACTTAAGGGGATGCAAGAGGATGGATTAAGGGTAGATATACAAGGATATGGATTAAGGGGTCCTAAGAGGATGGCTTAAAGGGAATTAATAGAGAGACTTAAGAGGATGCAAGAGGATGGATTAAGGGTGCAAAAGAGGATGACTTAAGAGGTCCTAAGAGAATGACTTAAGGGGATATAAAATCGGTTATAAAGTTCCTATAAAATGACAATGAATTATTTAGTTTTATATTTATACTATCAATTAAATGTGTCTAGAACTATATATAGTTACATGTCTCTAGATTCAAATTCCATTGTAATATATATGCATGTCCTCTCTTTTTTGTAATGCATCTAGTTGTAGGAGACCTAAAATAAAAAAATTATATAAAACTTTAATTACAAAATGACTAAAGACAAATATATATATAGACGTGTATATGTGATAAATTTTTAACTATATCAACTATCAATTAAATATATATATATATATAACTATATAGTTACCAATATTTATTTACTCCAGTGTACCATCTAGATCCTCTCTTTTTTGTAATGTGTCTATGATTGTCTCATGATCATCCATTGAAAGTGTCCATAACACTTTATTAGCAGGCCTCCCTTGATATCTAACTAGTTTTATATTGGTTTCCAAAATCAAATGTGAATAATGTATAATCTTCTTGTGCCTTTCATAATCTTCAATGTAGGCAAGCCATTCTTTCTTATCAAATATTTTCAAAGTCAGGTGCCAAAAACAACCACAAAACCAGTTGGATACTGAAATTTTTCATCATCCACTCTAGGATGTACCAACTTATGTTTTCTCTCAACACATCTAGCCAACCAATACTTTTTCTTCTTTTCATTCCCCTCAAGTGCAACAACAACATACACATGTCCTGCAAAAATAAACAAAAAATTCAATAAAGAGTGACTTATATTTAATTCACATATAAGCATGCATACATATAAATTTCAATTCAATTTAATGTACCTTCTTGTACAAGATCTGAAACATGATCATAATCATCTAATGTGAACACTTGATTATCTTCAATTGTCATTCTATGTTGAACATGTGTCGATGTAGGTGTTAAAGCTCTTTGTTTCCATTCTTCAACCTAGTCCATATTTTCACACGCCTCCCAATCACCTGCAATACAAAATTGACAAAAGCATGCAAGCTCCCTTGTCCATATTGTCCATGTTTTTGCATTTGAACTTTTAAATGAATTCCATCTTGCAGATCCGTTAATTGTTTCACAATCTTTTCAAGTAAAAATATCATTTTCTTCAACTAACCAAAGAAGCATCAAATTATTGAGCTCACATGTTCATGTAGGTAAGTTGGTATTGCACCAATCTACAATTTCACGTCCATCTTTGAATTTTGCAACATCCTCAAATTTTAGTTGCTCTCTAGCAAGAGCTCTTTTCACACATGCACCTACTCCATTGTGTTCTACTTTACCATGTCCAGCTTCAAAAAAAATCCACATGTGTTGGATATTATTTTCCTTATGAACTCTACATAACCAATAAAACATTCTAGCATTCTTGATTTGACCCATGCAATTATCCGACCATATGAGATGTTCTCTCATTTGAATTCCTCTCTTTTAATTTTTTATAAAATATAAACAATATTGAACAAACTTAGATGAATGTAATCGATTACCACTTACATAAAAATGGTACTCTCTCAATTTTTTTCTATTATCTTCTCTACTATCATCTACATGTCTATATATAATATGAACAAATATAGCTACTTGCACTGAATTATAATATTGTGATTGATTTTCTTCTTGTGGAGCAAGAGTATAATTTTCAACAAAATCAACAACTAACAATATAGTTCCAATTGGGAATGTGTTTTTACATAAATGAAATTGATTGTCAAGCTAATGAGCATATTGAGAGTGTTTAACATATTTAGGTACAATCTTATCTTTAAATTCTTTAATAAATGCATGCAAACTAAATTTTTCCACAATTAGCTCACAACGTTTTCCAATTTTTCCATCTTTTAAAGAATACTAAATATTTTTAAATTTTCTTACATCCACTAATTGTTCTCCAAATTCATTTAAACTACTTGCATGCATACATTCTCCTAACAATGAAAAGTTACCATATCTATCACATTCTCGAGAAATACATGCCTTTAAATAAAATAAGTTTCCATTAGAGGGTTCACAAAACAAACCTGCTATAAAATCTTTGATTGTTTCAGGTGGCATATTGATACCACAAATATCCTGCATAATTTGGTTAGCATGCAAAGTACAACGTATATATCAAAAAATATCATAATAATAACAAAATTGTACATGAGTCTTACAACAAGAATTAATTTGTTGTTTATTAATTCTAGCATACCAAGGTTTACATTTTTCGAATGATCTTTGACTTATGCGAATATTAAATGGTAAGATTGAATTATCTAAAAAAAATTATATAATTTAGTTTGAATCATATCTAAGAGATGTTTTGGATGAGGTTAATGAATTTTGGAACCAACCCTTAATTTTAAAACATAGATCTCTAAAGTTAGGTGATACTCTTGTATTATCATACCAATGTTTTTTGATTAAATATTTGATTTCATTAGTTAATTTCATGTCTAACTTTGGGAGTCTACCACTAAAACTCCAACATTGATTAATTGGATCATTTTCAATACTTTCTCTTCTTTTAGCAGCTCTTATGAAAGTTTTAGGATTTACTTTTATACATTTACTAATCTTACTTAACATTATTTTATTTGAAGTTTCTTTATTA